>JAVXUP010003396.1:0-70753 GCA_033070095.1 Escallonia herrerae | reverse complement strand
CCATCCCCCCAACATTCGCCTCTCATGAAATCTGTGTTTTGAGTTTCCTCCGGCATTACCATCCCACTACCATTAAGAATGTCCCACAACGACCCACCACCATCATCGTTAGTATCACTTCCTGCATAGCAATCATCAAGATAACCAGTAACCGGTGCCGTGGCCAGGGAATTCCAAGGATTGTCGCATTCTTGATGATGAAGGAAAGAGGTTTGTTTAACCTTGTTACTGTTCAAGAAAGCAACCCTTTCTTCAACGGACTTAATCTTGGCATCAATCTCTCTGTAAAAATCACGTAGCGAATTTTTTGACAACCCATTAGCGAGACCACCGTCATCAGCCATCTCCTTCAAGTTCTTTCCTGCTTCAAGTTTCTTCTTGTCTCTGAACATGTCGATGACGGCGCGGACTTCGTTTGGCTTTTCCGGCCAAGTTTCGACGTCTCCGGCTGGGCCCAAGCAGATTGAACAAACTTTGATGTCGCAGAGAATGGAAAGCTCCATGGCCTTCTTCTTTATGCACGCTTTCCTCTTCATGTAGCTCACTCTCATCTTTGTATCCATCGCCTTCTCTTCACGCCCACGCTTTCTTTCCTCCATCTCCGTAACAGTGCTAGTGGAGCAGCAGCACTCCTAATGACACCTTTATATAGGAGGAGTGTCCACCGCCACAAATTCTTACTTTGTTTTCTATTACGAGTCAGCTTAACTTTGCACCCATTATTAATTAGTAATTTGTGTTTCCTAAAATAACTTGGAGACTTAACATTGACTTCCCACAAATTCTTATACTGAATTTGAACTTTTTTCCCCCTACCACATTGAAGTAGGACTCTTATTATTAAGTGTAACGATGCAGAAAGCTCACCCTGACAAACTAAACATAAAAATAGAATTACCTTCATTACTATTTACTAAAGGCACAAAATTAATAGATCTGAAATTCCTTATGGTAGTATTGTTCCTCGTACATATAAAATTTTGAAGCCTCCCTCGATTTCACGTTTTTTAAAAGGTGAACTCAAGATTCACCTGGTATGCATTACTAAATATGGAGTACAAGTTGAAAGCCCTACTATTTTCAACCTCGACATAACCTTACAAAAGAACTTCCGCTTTCTGTATAAGCAAGTGAGAGTTGAAAAGCGATATAATTTGCAAAAAAATGGAAGTTGAAAAGCGTTGCACAGAGAAAATGGTATGCCCCCCGCGGGGGAGGGGGGGGGGGTGGTGGTTCTGGAATTGAACAGAGCTTCATTGTACAAGTGCTGTAAAATCCGAGTCGTCGGTGAGGTTCCAGCGATGGGAGGAGGCAACAGTTCTCTCCAAGCTGAGGTAGAACAGTTTTGTACTCTTTTCTAATTTGTGCATTCTACCAAAAGAAAGTGTCTTCTAACGAGCTAGCCATGTGCACGCCTCCTGCATAAATAGCACAGCTGTAAAGAGCATATATGATAGCCCAATGCCAAAGTCAGTCACTGCTACAAGCCTAGAAAACAACGATAAAAACAATTTATTTGACAGTCCCGATGCTTCAATGCCCCGTTCAGTTAGCACCTCGGAGGGGAAGGAAATAGAAGTTCATGATGTAAACAGCGGGCGTCAGTTGTTGGATATGTGCAATATGTTGTCCAGAAGGGTGAGCTTTACGACAGTCAAAGCACACATTCACTTGAAAAAACTAGATAGCGGCAACCGGCTTCCTCTATCTACGGCCATCTGTGGTTGCTCCTTCTTCTCACTGACCACCTTTGTGCAGATGTAGATGGCACCTTCGTTATCTTAATATTGACCTCCTCGTATAACTTCTCTACAGTTTTTAGCTGCTTCCTTCTTGCATCATCCGGTGATAAAAGACATTTTAACTGCTCCACCACCTTGGAAGGCTTCTCCACCCTCTCCCAGTGCTTTTCATTCCCAGTCAAAGCATACACTCGAAGAGATTATCATACCAAGCCCTGCACTTTCATTGAAATTGCAACTACATTATTGATCCTGCTTTGTTAGGATTATCCGAGGGAGGTAGACTCAATACAGATATCACACAAAATGGTAACAAGGAGAAGGCAAATCAAAATCACATCATGTAGCATAAAGTTTACATGTATAAAATTAGAAGTAAAAGGCGAAAGAAAAAAATAAATACAGCTATACCTCATCAAGTGCAGCATGTATTGCAAGCGATGTACAAAGTTTAACCATATGCAAAAGAAGAGACGATACATGTAAATTATATATCAAGTGGGGTGGAAAAGAAGTCTTTATCCAATAACAAAAAAAAGTCAATTACATATTTTAAAAGAATGCTCACTTTGCGAGTTATTTAGGACTATGTTTTGAAGCAAGAAAGAAGACTAAGCAAACTCCTGTGTGAACATATCATAATGAAATCTCTGCTTCAGTCACTGAAAAACATAGCTAAACGAGTTCAACTAGATATTTGCATCAAAAAAATATATAAATAAAAAAAATGAGAAACTACTGTGTGCATAAACATCTTCCTGTTCCAACAATCAAACTACATAAAGTCTTGTTGTTCGCAGGTACATCTTGTGCATAAATACATCTTCTTGTTCGTAAAGTCTTGCCTTCTATTGCAAATTCCTTGCGTGCCTTTAGTGCTCCATCAAAACTTCTGAAGTGCCGATACACAGTTTGTGTGTAAGATAATAAAAATATACAAGCTGCCCTCTGCTAATTTTAAGTACTGAACCAACAGAATAACGGTACGTTTATACTACATGGAATAGAAAGTGTACTAATTTTTTGGTCACAAGGGGAAAAAGTTACATTGATACACAAGTATGACTAGTGTAATTTTCATACACGTGAATGCTTAATGCAACAAAATATAGTTGGAAAGACATATAAATTCATTTCCTTGACAACTGACCATAGTCATTGAAGGCGCAGGCGCAAGCAACGCGCAATGGTCTCCTGTAGCCTAGGGGTGAGGCACAAGGTGCAGACGTGACTATTTGAAGCAAAGCTCTCAGCACTTATAAGTATACGGACTATATCCTATGGGACCAAAACCACTAATACAAAGCATCAAATTCATTAGTAAAATGTCATCTTATAGTAAATCAATCGACGACCAAAAAAAATCGTAAATTTTAAAAACTCAATTGGCCAAATTAAGTAACACATCAATTCATTTTCCAAAAGGGTCATAATTCTTTTGCATGTTACTTGAGTTTTAATAAATTAAATCTGCTAAAAGTGGGTTGATGCACTTAAGTCATCACCTGCAAACACTTTGATATTTACCTCTTCACGATGACTTGCGTCTTTTTTAAACAAGATCACATGTGATTACTTAGTCTTAGCTACTTATCCATGGAGTCCACCAGATCATGGGTTTTAAATATGAGAGATGAAGTGTGCCTTGAGTGGGCCTAGGCTGACATAAAACAATCTCCATGCTCTATGATGCAACTATGACCTTTAGCTTTACAGCACAAGCTTTCAGTCTATTCTGATCGATTGAGGTTTTGAAATAAGTGATATCCAACGAATCATTTTTTGTCATGTCAAACAAGATGGCATTACAGATATCATGTGTTAATTGGGATGTGGACATATCAAGACAAGCATTTGCAAAGTCAAGCGATTGAAAATATTATCTATGACAATGACAATGAACCAGATTGAGTAAATATCAACCACGTTTGACAATAGCTCTTTGGAGAGCACAACTACTAATCAGGTATTCAATCCAAAAGACCACGGCTTTTCCAGCAACAGTGTATAAGCTAGCATGTGACATGAGCAGGCAGTGGTCAAGAACAGGCAAAAGGGAGCCACCAGAACTCAATTATTAAAAAATAATTTGCAGGAATAAAGCAAGTATTTATGCTAAAAATGAGATGGCAAAGAATACCCTTAGAGCAGATAGTTGAGTCGTCAATGTTGTCATTAAGTTCAATCTGAAAAGGAAACTCTATACCAGGCAAATAGGATTGGCAAGCTCAGAAAACAAAAGCAATAAGACATCCACAATGCTTATTTTGTTGGCTTCACAAATCACGAGACCGGAAACTGTTTTAGATCTGCATGTAATTACCAAATCAGGGCATTAAGAAACCTGGGAATCTTTCCATTGTTTCAAGGAGGCTGTCAGTCTCAGTCAAAATATTGCACAAGCAATACCAATTCAGCAACTCCTTTGGCAAGTTCGTCATCTGACATAAACTCGTTGGCCTCTGAAATTTGAGGTACAAATCTAAATGGGGCTCGAGTATGCTCCCTTGCAACTTTAACACCTTGCTTTCACTTTCCATGATACAGAACTGAAGAAAAAGCCAAAGCTACAAGACGATGTTCAGTACAATTTACTAACACCAGGTGAAATGCCAAAGGTCCAACTCTGTCGTAAGCGCATAAAAAGGATTTAGCCTACAGCCTCTAAAACAAAAACAACAACAGATATAGATCACATATATTTGAATCTCTCTCACCGCGAGGACATGTCAACCAGACATGCCAAACAATTTTAGATTGTTAAAAAACGTAGTGCATGATAACTAGAAAAAAAAAATACAGACGGACAATTGTACCGCTTAAGGTACACGGTCAATAAGTTCATGCAGTTCTTATATGATGGTTGACATATATTTAGGAAAAGGGAAGGAAAAAAAAAAAGAGGCTGGCTGATCCCAAGTTCCCAACCTTCACATAGCAGATTTAACTAATACAGATCACATAGGGTCTTAAAATTTATACTATTGAAGGATACTGGGGAAGATACTATTGATGAACGAATTGAGTCCAAAAATATGTATATAAATTAGGTGGTCTTATAACTAAATTCATCATCCAAAAAAAAACTAGGAGACCGACAATTTCTTACTGAAAAGGACAAAGACATAGATTGATCATGAAAAGAACAACATAGCAGTGGGTATATAAAAAACCATATGAAACCAAAAAGTTTGTGCACTGTAGACCAAAATGATACATTTCCAAGGATGTCAGAGATCTCCTCCATAGAAAAAAGATAATACCAGAAAAACTAAAAAGAACAAGACAAAAGACTAAAATCACATCAGGCATCACAATGCCATACTGGCAAGCTCTTCGTAGATCAAAGAGAGTCAACGTTAGCAAGCACGAGAAGAAGATTGTTATGCGAATAGGCCGGAACTTTTGGCACTTAATGCTCCGACATAGGAACGGGCATTGTATTTAGTCACAACTGAGCCATTGACAGTAACCCGGTATGGCTTCAAGTCAATACTTTAAACAGCCTTGAGCGATATGGTGCAACAGGATCACCACCCCCGTCAAACGAAACACGGAACCCTAATATATGCAGGGCATAGCACTCGTTGGGTCGTTAAACATCTGTCAAACAACCACCTATTAGCGTGCTGACATTACGTGTGCGGGTGTGGGTGCGCGGGAGTATATATACTAAGCGTGAACGCATTAACTGAGCATAACATTAAGCAATATCGTAAACATGGTGCATCAAAGAGGAAGAAAGTATGAACAAATGCGTATTACAAGAGGGACTATGAACAAATGCTGAAAGACTTTGCATAGTTGAACGAATTCGAACCTTGCTTGTGCACCAAATTGGAACCAGTACCAGCAAAGGTTCGAGCTTGAGGTTCACCTTCGACCGCGCAATTGTTAAATCTCTGGATCAAATGCCGCGGTGAGCGGAGGATGGAGAGACTTCGAGTCTTTTTAACTAACCAATTTTTGTAGGCAATGCCTCTTAATAAACGCATCAAGTATAAATAAACTACTGAATGTAGTTAAATGGTCGGGGGTAGGTTCATACCGTCTTGGGTAACGTGTTGAAAATTTTTCAAAGAACTATGAAGCTAAGTAGAGTCGACGTAAAATAGGTCGATCCGTTCTATTGCACATTATTTAATTATGGGGCTCGTTTTCTTGTAAGTAATTACCAACGTTGTAAGATTTTGACAAATTTGTCTCTTATACAACAAATATTTCATAATTTATAAAAGAGAGCTCATTGTAATGTCCCGCACAATTTTATTGACTTCAAAGTAAATCAAGATTTTATTATTCCTAAATAAATGTTTGTATAATTGTATACATGGTAGAATAAAGTAACACTTTGTGAACCAATGATTCGTACCAACTCGGGTGCCTAAACTATTTAACCTTATGGCTACACCCTTTTGGCCCCGGATGGATGAAAATCTTTCTTATGCTTACCATGTGCAACAAGTGCACAACTTTAAGACAAAAATACCCCTTATTGGGTTTTATAATGATTCAATGTCTACTAGTTTATCTTTGCCAGATTTAGCACACTTGTCCATGAAAAACATCGTCTGCTAACGAACCCAAATTGTCAGCATACAAGTTTGCCCTACATAATTCCTCTCGAATTGCAACTTCCATTGCACGTTGCCAATTTTTTCTCCATTCTTTCTCTCTCCTTGCTCTCACTAATTTTTTTGACATGTGTTGGCAGATCGGAGGTTGGCCGCATCCATCTATTTCCTTGTGTACTTGACTGTGTGCGCTAGCTGCTGTGTCAGGATTATAAGGAAATAAAGTTGGCTCTTACTAACAGCAATTATTTTTGGTGCAGTGGTAAGCGCTTGATCCTAATAACATGTTTGATGTTTCTCTTTCTCTATCATCAATGTCTGACTCTTTCTCTCTGTTTCTCTCACCACTTTTTTTCTCTCTTCCTCCTCTCCTCTCCCCTCTCCCCTCCCCCCTCCTTTCTTCTTCTTCGCTCTCTCTCTTTTGCATTTTTTCAAAAACCGTCCACTACATAATGTAGCGGACGATATTTTAGAAGAGAGAGCCAACCCCCACATCCATTCTCACTTTCTCTCTCTTTAGGAAAAAAAAAAAACCATTCTCTTTTTCAGCTCTCTCTCCCCTCTCTGAACTACATGTTCTTCTTCTTCTTTAATTCGGATTGATAATTTTGAGAGCCAACCTCCACTCTTTGTAGAGGTTGGAATCATGAAATTTTTTTTTCTTTTGCACCATCCAACCACTACACTTAGTAGCAGTTGGAATCCGTCAAACAATTTTTCTTTAAAAAAATCCTAAGTGGCCTCACTTTTTCATTTAAAAAAATTTTTCATTAAAAAAACCCTAAGTGGCCCAACTTTTTCATTAAACAATCCTAAAAAAGTACAGTGCAACCGCTACAAAGTGTAGCAGTTGGGTGTGCTCCCAATTGCTACACTTTGTAGCGGTTGGGAGGAAATTTGTGGGCCCCAACCGCTAGTCTTTCTTGCGGTTGAGATTTTTCAGCTTTACGGGGCATTTTTGTCAATTTTACAACCGCTTGAAAGAGTGGCGGTTGTAACTTTTTTAAAAAAAAAATCAGATCTAGGCTATCCACGAGTACACGTGGACGGCTAGATTTATGGTGGAGAAATTGTTATTTCTTCACCGGTGGGTGTGGATCGGCTCCCATATATATATATATATATATATATATATATATATATATATATGGGAGCTGATCCGTTGATAGTGCTAGCAAAATGGGTTAAGTTGCCAACGCGATCTGGCCGTCCACGCCCGATGTGTGGACAGTCCATATCTTTTTTTTTTTGCTTTTTTTTTAAGTACATCGCTACATTATATAGAGGACAATTTTTTGACAAAAATACATTCAAACTCCATCCGCTATATTATGTAGCAGACAGAGGCAATACTTTTTTTTTACTTTTCTCTCTCTTTACTCTCATTAATTTTTTGACATGTGTTGGCAGATCGGAGGTTGGACGCTTCCATCTACTCCCTTGTGTACTCGACCGTGTGCGCTGGCTGCTGTGCCAGGATTATAAGGAAATAAAGTTGCACCCTTACTAACAGCAATTGCTTTTGGTGCAGTGGTAAGCGCTTGATCCTAACAATTGGTATCAGAGCAGGTCACGAGTTCGAGTCCCGTGAGGTGTATCTGGGGAAGGGATTGTTGGCAGATCGGAGGTTGGCCTCGTCCATCTACTCTCTCGTGTACTCGACCGTGTGCGCTGGCTGCTGCGCCAGGATTATAAAGAAATAAAGTTGCGCCTTTACTAACAGCAATTGCTTTTGGTGCAGTGGTAAGCATTTGATCCTAACAACATGTTTGATGTTTCTCTCTCTCTCTCTCTCTCTCTCTCTCTCTCATCAATGTCTGACTCTTTCTCTCTGTTTCTCTCACCACTTTTTTTTCTCTCTCTTCCTCCTTTCTTCTTCTTCGCTTTCTCTCTCTCTCTCTTGCATTTTTTTAGAAAACATCCGCTACATAATGTAGCGGACGATATTTTAGAAAAGAGAGAGCCAACCCCCACATCCATTCTCACTTTCTCTCTCTTTAGGAAAAAAACCCATTCTCTTGTTCAGCTCTCTCTCTTTCTCTCTCTCTCTCTCTCCCCCCTCTCTGAACTACATGTTCTTCTTCTTTGCCTCCCCAGCCCACATCCATCATCATCGCTAGCACCTTTAGAGAGAGTGACAAAGTTTGCCACAGTAACCTCAGCGTCGCAGCCGCAGCCTCGGTGGCGCCGCCGCCGTCGTAGCCTTAGCATATTGGGCACCGCTGCCTATTTGTTCATTAATTTTTTTCTCCAGATTTTGTTCTATTTTGATTGGACTTAGAGATTCACGCGTGGTGAAATTTGTGATTTCTCTTGCGTCGAGGTTTGGGGGCAGCAAAGGGTCACATGGTAGTTGGGGGATGCGGAGGTTCGGATGGTGGTGGTGATGGGTTTAGTGGCGGTGGCAAAGTGGTGGTGGTTGTGGGTGGTGGAGACACTACCTGGGATGAATCATTGTTGGTTTCTTGGTTGTGGTGGTTTCTATTAACGCAGCAACTATGGCTGATCTTGATGATTTTGGTGCAGCAACTTTGACTGATCCTCGCGGTTTTGAAGCAGCTTCTACGCATGTTCTAGAGAACAATTTTCAGCAACTGTTTGATGAAATTCTGTACTGATAGATCACATGACCTCTCTTCTGGTACATAGATGTCCTACTGTTGAATCATTGATTAGTGTTATAATGTACTTGAATTAAATTTTTGTCGATTATAATGCTCAGATTGATAAATCGATTACTCATTATGGCTACATTGATAAATCGGTGATAATCAAAATTATCAATCTGAATTAAAGAAGAAGAAGAACATGTAGTTCGAGAGAGAGAGAGAGAGAGAGAGAGAGAGAGAGAGAGAGAGAGAGAGCTGAACAAGAGAATGGATTTTTTTCCTAAAGAGAGAGAAAGTGAGAATGGATGTGGGGGTTGGCTCTCTCTTTTCTAAAATATCGTCTGCTACATTATGTAGCGAACGATATTTTAAAAAATATAATATCTTGACTTGGAGAATGAAGGGAATATTCGTAAAAAATATCATCCGCTACATTATGTAGCGGACGGTTTTTGAAAAAAAGCAAAAGAGAGAGCGAAGAAGATGAAAGGAGGGGAGAGGAGGATGAGAGCGAAAAAAAAGTGGTGAGAGAAACAGAGAGAAGGAGCCAGACATTGATGAGAGAGAGAGAGAGAGAGAGAGAGAGAGAGAAACATCAAACATGTCAGAAAATTAATGAGAGCAAGGAGAGAGAAAGAGTCAGAAAAAAAGTACTGCCTCTATGCTACATAATATAGCGGATGAAGCTGGATGGTATTTTGTCAAAAAATTGTCTGCTACATAATGTACGCCAAAAAAAAAATCTGGATCGTCCACAGATCGGGCGTGGACGGCCAGATCGCGTTGGCAACTTAACTCATTTTGCTAGCGCTATCAACGGATCATATATATATATATATATATATATATATATATATATATATATATATATATATATATGGGCGTGATCTATTGCTAGGGAATAAGTTGCCAGCGTGATCTGGCCTTTTATCCTTAGCTGATGGACGGACCAGATCTAATTTTTTTAAAAAAAAAACAAACGCCGTTCACTACATTATCTAGCGGACGATGATTTTGACCAAAATACATCGACGGTACGAAAGGATTCGCAAGCAAATGGGCTAGGGGTGGGGGCAGTATTGTAAATTTTACTATCCGTCACATAACGTAGCAGACGGTGAAATTTACTTTAAAAAATATATCTGGCCCGTCCATCCCCGATGGATGGACGGCCAGACGGCGCTAGCAACTTTCCTTAAGTTGTCAGCACGTGTAACGGATCATATCCCTCACAAAAATTCTTCCGAATTTTTCAAAAAGCTATAATGCACATATTTTTTCATTATGTAGAATTCAAGTTGGTCCCCAGATGGCTAAATTCGTATTACTCCACTAGGAATGAATAACTTGGGAGCGAATATAATAGCTAGAAATTACAATTAAGGATGAAGTTGTGAGCACAAAGAAGAACGTGAAAGTAAAAAGTATCGGATGGGGATGTCTTCCGTATGTTTTTTTACTTGCCTTTTTGACATGTTTTGTTACCCTCCCTGTTAATCTTGGTATATATTTCTACTCTTCTCTCTCTCAAAAAAAAAAAAAGTAAAAAGTGCATTATTCTGCTGCTACAATGGTGATCAATGTACAGATATTACATTCGTGTAAAAAGATACCAGTCATTTGTTTGTTTGCCTATATGCTACGTCTTCTCAGGTGATCATCTAACGCTAATACTTTGGTTGACTACACTTGTGGCTCTTGTGAACATAGTAGGAGAACAAGTTTATTTGTTGTGTGTTTCTTTATAGTTCAGAGCTTCATTTAGAGCTTTACTAGGAACTGCGTATCATATTATGTTCTTCTGCAAATATTAAGTTTGTAGTCGTTAGCTAAAACGACTATCTATCTATCTATTTTTTGTCGCTAGAAAATATAATTTTATAGGGGCGTGGATGGGTGTTGGGCGTTTTCATTGGGAGGAAGGGAAGAGGGAGGGGGGCTCCTCTAATCAGACCTAGATAATAGCTGCACTAATCTTTCATGGATTGTTGCAGGCAAGTTGGTCCTGTCAAGTGCTTGTGTGCATCAGAGTTGAGGATTTTTTTAGCACAACACGCAGACAGAAAAGTAAGTTTAGCAAATACTTGAGAGCTCTACACTTACAAGGACAACATACCGCAAAATGGGCAACATCTTTCTTATCAATGTATTCCAGTGTTTGAAGAATGTATCCTAGAACGTGGAACAAGTTGCTCATCAATTTATTCACATATTGCTTTCTGAAAGCAGGTAAGTTCAAGATGGGGGAACGAAGAAGACGAGTCGATTTAGGAGACATCCTAAAAAACAAACTACGACACACTAATATGTTCATTTGCACCCTTCCCTCTGCAGTGTGTACCAGCTGAATCTGAGTGTAACGGCTCCGGCGAGATTGAGTGCAATGCTACCAATTAATGGCATCACGAGTAAAAGCAAATAAGGGGATACACAGATTGTCGGATCTCAGAAGCACTTGATCCGCAAAATAACTAACTGCCACTCCCTTCTTGGGTAAATGCATCAGGGTTATCTGCACTATCCGTTGCAGCACACAGAGCCTTCCAGATAGGAACTAAAAGTTTCAAGGGTGGACGGAATTCCTGGAAAATAGAGTCAACCGTATGAAGCACACTTAAACAAAATAAAGAAAATAAAAGCAGGATTACAAATAAAAAGACGAACTCAGGGTGTGGGGTGGGTGGTAGGAGGAGGAGGTGAAAAAAGAACTTTCTGGACATAGTACCCTTTTTTTCTGATAAGTCTGGACATAGTACCCATCCAACATAGTTCTTCTTTCAATAATGCTGTTGTATTAATTGATTATAAAGTAGATCATCCTCCAAATCTTAAAAACGTCACCATGAAAGAAAATCAAGTACCTTGAAAACTAGCGTGAGTTCTTCTTCCCCACGTACAATCAGTGACAAGGTCCAGTAACATGTAACTGGTGTCACACATTCGTTCACCACTGCTTTCAAAATCTTGTCGATTGGTATAAACCGGCGGATTATTCTCCCACTGTATTAAGGGGCAAGCAATAAACATGCCTCTGTTAGAGATGCCTGTGACTTGAACAAAAAAGGATATGGTTACCTCATCCTTTAATGGATTCTTAGGTCAGTAAAGCCAAAAAGCAGCCAAATACTGCTGTCTTTACGAGGCTACAAACACCAGAAGTACTTATTTGACGTCTTGGAGGACTAAAAGCAAGGAAAAGAGAAAAGTATCCGATTCAATAGTTCACGAGGATTAAATTGGGACATAACTAAAATGATTGGCAATACGTAGCACATACTCTACACCATGTTTGCTGAAGAAAGAGGAAAACTATTTGAGTGCCAAATTGAAAACCTGGCAGTCATAACAGAGATATTGGCTTATGTTTGATGATCCCCAGATACATATGGAAAAAATTACAAGGAGTTTAGTTGGGAAAAGGTTTCGTTTCAGATGAAAGTAAATAATCAAAAGCTAATAATTGCCGGGCGGCACATATTAATAGTTCATTTCCTTGATCTTTTTTTGTGAATATTGTAAAACAAATATCAAAATGTGAACATGCATTAAAGCTTCTGACCGACTGCGCCTTAAAACAATGGTAAGGTTGCCCCATTATGACTTGGCTTCGAGAAAACTTCTCCTGAACGGTGGAGTAAGCTGCATACACATAAACCCTCTCCAAACCCTGCAATGGCAGGAGCCTTTTCCATTGGCCGCCATTTTAGTTTGCAGAGAGCTAAGATTCACTCTGAATGAACAAAGCCTTCTCACATTTGACAGGATAATGAAGTACCTTCTGTAATGTGTTTCAAGCTGGACACCGAAAGCTGGCATGATAATAACGGATTCTGAGACATTCAAACCCAAAATAATGAGGTCACCTTTTCAGAGTAAATCCGAAGGCACAAGATAACGCATATAAGTACATACATATAAGCTTTTTTGTTCTTCTTCCTAAGACAAGAATAAGGCATTGTAAAGTTATATGAAGAACTTGCCTTCTCATACCACATTCATCCACTGAAAAGTATCACTTTATAGAAGTCTTGGAACAGTCAGGGAGAATAGAAATGTGCTCTACACACGTTTGAAGTACATGAGAGCCAAAACGGTGCCAGCTAAATTTTTTCGTAAGTGACGTGCCCAAGGTTTCAACCATGTCAGTGAGGGATAGTTAACATATAAAGGTAGAGGTTTCCATGATAAGGGACAATAACTGAGATGTAATATTCCACAAAGTACATGTCTGGAATAAAGCAACTGGTTCACAATGTTTTTAGTAACAAATAGTTTTGACTTTTATTTAACCAAGTTCGGTTAGAACGTAACAAGAACGAATAGCAAATCTTAAGCATATATATCCAAATCACCTTTCAGCCGTGGATAGATAATGGAATAAAAAACAAATTAAAGTACAACTAGACATGTGAGCGAAATATATATGTAAAAGTAAAAGAAGGCATACGAACAAAGCTAAAGGCAATCTCATAATCCAAGTATGGCTTTCTAGAACTTCAGGAACAGAAGCTCCTCACCTTTCTCAATGGGCTTCTGAAAGAACAGTTTGACAAAGAATGCACATAAAATCAGGCTCCAAAGAAGAGCCATGGCCAACTTGTCCTGTCAAAATGGGAAACAATTTAAAAGATGACTCAAAGGGAAACTTGTCATATGAGTATGAAAGCAAAATCATAAACAATGTTTACAAGATTAGTAATTAGTTTTGCATGTTATTCTTGAGAGTTTGACAAGCGAACGAAGTCGAGGCATAAATAATGTGTGTTCAACAATGAATGCATTTGTGATTCCAGCAATAAAAGGTGGGACAAATAGCAGCCGATTAACCATTCTTACATTCATACAAAGAAACTGCAATACACTGTTTCCATTTTACGAAAAATTTTGAACTGCAATAAACTTCAATTTAATACACAACTTAATATTCAAAGCAAAACATGAGGAAGAGATTCACAATATGAACCAGTCCAGATGCAGTCCATTCTATATATTCCAAAGCCATGTGCTAATGCAACTTTACATTGTAGTTCTTGGCTTCCAAAGTGAGTCCTCTTTAACAGATTCCTAGGTCTCAAATAGTTAACATTTACGTTAAAGTGACTCAAATTTAGGAACGGAGAAGTCACAAATGATATAAGCATATTAACTTGACGCGGATGCAGTGCGAGAGCAGGATTTGTTAGTGCACAATGAGTAAAAGTTTTAGGAGCATTATGGGTGCATAAATTGTGTACCTTGACGAAAAAAAGAAACAAGGGATTGGCTATGAGAATAAAAGAAGATAGGTTGAAGATGACGCTCTTTGCGGCATTTCGTCGTGCAATTACATGGTGTGTATCGATGGCTTCAATCGGGCCCTTATCTACATCGTGTATGTATGTGTATCCCCCATTTGTAATAGAATGGGGTTCCACCATTTCACACAGACCTAGGGTTTAACCATATTTAGCGGCTGCAATTGGCGGTGGCGGAAACCTTGTTGAGGTGGTGACGGGTGGTGATAGGTGACGGAATGGGCCGTAGCTGGTGGCCGTCGGCGGTTGTTGCAGATTAGAGAGTAAAAATCTTTTGGGCTGCGTTTGGTAGTAGACATTCACCTACTATTGACTACCGTAAGTTAGAGCGTCCAAATTCATTTTTGGACTAATTACAATTATGTTCCTGAGATTTGAGGATAATTACATGCGAGGATACAAAGTTTCAAAATGTAATATACGTGACCAAAAACGTTAAAAAAAGTAACACTTTTATCCAACCGTCAGTATTCCGTCCAAAAAGTGTAATTCTCGTCATTACATATTTTGAAAATGACAATACTACCCCTGCACAGTATATCGTGAATAATTTGATATCCTAATTTTTTCTCTCAACAATTTAAACCATAAATCTGAAGTCATCGCCGGTAGCCCCCCTCCGCCGCCAGCAGCCCCCCTCCCCCGCCCCACGCCGCAAGCAGCCCCCCTCACCCCACCATCCTGCAGAACCACCCCACCACGCCGGCAAGCCCCTTGGCAAACCCAAGCTACCGAGACGCCTCCGGCAAGCTCCTTGGCAAACCCACGCCGTCGGCAGTCCCCCTCGCCCCACCACGCCGGCAAGCCCTTGGTGAGGGAGGGAGGAAGACTGGATGGGAAGGAGACAGATCTGGCCATTGCAACCACGACGATCGCACCGGTGGGCGCTATGGTGCAAGCCCATTGTGGTGGTGATGGCGCTGCCTTGCTGGTGGTCACGATGGCGAGCATCTCGAAGGAGGAGGCCGGTGTCGCGACGTAGCTCGGTGATGCTTGCGATCTCGGACGGCGAGGGGTACGGAGGTAGGTCGCGGCGATGATGGTGGCGACCGGTATGGCGACAGGCAGATCGGGAGTGAGACCGCGATCTTGTGGCGCCGGTGCCTCACCGGAGGGCCTGCTACTGCGCTGACGGTGATCAGTTGCCGCCGGGAAGGGGTTGTGGGCATGACGGGGTGGGCGGATGAAGGGGAAGGGGGAGGCGGCTTGGGGGTGGGGGTGGAGGCGGGGGGTGTGGGGGGTGGGTGCTGGGTGTGGGGAGAGAAAGAGGTAAACGACGTGGGGGTGGGGTGTGGGGGGTGGGTGCTGGGTGTGGGGAGAGAAAGAGGTAAACGACGTGGGGGTGGGGTGGGGGCGCGGGGGTGGGGGCGCTAGGTGTGGGGAGAGGAAGAATAAACAATAAATTAAGTGGGTAATTTATTTTAAAGTCAGGGGGGCAATCAAGTCTTTTTGTCAAAACCGTTAAGTATTTTTATATTCCATTTGTCAATGGACATAAGTGTTACATTTTGAAACTTTATGTCCTCGCGTGTAATTACCCCAAAACCTCAGGGATATAGGTGTAATTAGCCCTTCATTTTTTTCCTTCCTTTTTCTGATTTTTTTTCTTTTTTTTTTGGATGGGAGTAGATTAAATTGAATTAATGTTTGCTGCTTCCATCACCCTACAACTAGCTTTTAACCCGCGCGTTGCATGCGAATAAGATTTATCAAAATTACCACAATATCAAATAAAAAAGAACAAACAACAATATATTTTGAAGTCATAATAAGTTCAACATAATTTTAAGGGAAGTACTTTGATGAACATATCCATTCAACCCGTAAACGTTAATATTGTAATTATCTTCTTCCCTTTTCTCTTTTAAGAGATTGAAGAAAAAATCTGAAAAAATGGATGCTGCAATTAGGTAAAGCAAAAAAAAAATTCATTAATCGTATTAGACTTAAGAAAATGTTAGATTTATTACAGATAAGCGGGTTGACTTTTTGTTAAAACAAAGTGTGCATTGATGTTGATTAAACACATGTTTCTGAAACTGTACATTATTTTGACAAAAGTTTTGTAAATTCTGTCATTATGGCTAGCAAAAAATGTTTAAGTAAAGCAAACCCGATATAAGCCATTAAATCAAATAAGTTTAACTTAACTTCATATCTTTGACTAAAGATTCAAAATTAATCAAAAGTCAGTGCTGCTTAGGCAATGAAATGATAAAAAAAAAGCCGATAAATCGATATAAATTGTAAACTCATGAGCATAGCTTCCTTCAAACTTTTAGTGTATATAACTAATAACACAAATATTAACCCTACGCAACTTAGAGAAATTGATGTAGAAAAAAGCATACACAATGTTCTTATATAATAGATGGTAAAAGAATTACAAAAATGCAATGCTTGCCATATCATTTGTGATAAATTCCATACAACATATATGTCTTCATTTGTAGGAAAATACAAATTCTATTTCGCATACGTGCTTGCATCTGAAGTTATTTTTATTGTAGGATATAAGATATCGCAATGTAATATTGGTCAAAGTATAACTCACGACATTAAGCAAATGGCCAAAGAAATAATTAAATGCATGGAAGTGATCCACAATTTAAGCATGATATCTTTGTAATCTTTTGCGCAACCTAAAAAATTACTACAATAGCAACCACAAAGGATTAAAAGGTGAAAATAAAAGTACATCAAATTGTATAAGATCACGTAAGTACGTCACATAAGAAAAGGAGTATAATATGACATATTAAAAATTCTTTTTTGTTCAAAGATAGGAATACTTAATCCAATTAAATACTCAAAAGAATAAGCTAAAAATTCAAGTATGGGTGTGCAAAAAATAGAAAAATCTATACTTGCTTTGGGTTGAACATGCATATAACAGAAACTAAAGCAAAAAAGATTGACATGGGGAGCTGCTAAAATTTGCAGTAAGAAAATAAATGTAAAATTTTATTATTATATTGTGAAGATGCTATGAAAGACAACAATGTTCTTTTCTGGAAAACCAATGCCAATTCCTCGAATTTTTCAATATTAGCAAACAACATCCTCGATCATAAAAAAAATATCATGAAAAAGTAAAAACGAAAGGCAAAATATAGAGGAATATTAATTACTATAAACAGAAAAAGTGAATATAGGTATTAGAGGTAATTTGGCGTGGGACTATGTGACTACTTTGGAACATATCTTTTATAGGCTGAAAGAGAGAAAAATCAGAAGAGATTTTAGAATAATTTTATTTGAATCTTAAATTAACACTAAGGATGACAATCACATAATTAATCAGATAGGAGAGAGAAACATTTGAGCAAATTTTCTCCAAAAGTTTAGGCTAATCAAGTGGGCGTGAGAGAGGCAATAAAAGCCTTTAAAAAAAGAGGAATACAATTAGTTGATAAAGTAGGATGAGATAAGTTGTAACATAAGTCATTAACGTATATAAAGAGGTAATTATGTAACAAAAGTAAATGATTTTGCAATAAAAGAGGAATTCAAATTCAAATTAGTTGATAAATGAGAGAAACATGTGACAAAAAAGGAAAAAAACAAAAACTATTGAATTAAATCTTTTTATCCACATGGCAAAAGGAGAGAGTGTCCACGTAGGCGGTGACATGGACACTTTCTCTCAGTTTCGGCTTTCTTATATATATAATTAGATTTCTATCAAACATTCGGACCAAATAGTAATCACTTGCAGGCAGCCTTCTTGTCAAAATTGAGAACAAAATAGATTTTAGAGAAGAGACACCTAAATTTTCTATTGACTCTACAATTTAGTTAAACACTTATATGCTTAATAAAAATTAGTCTATACTAAATGTATTTGAATACGATTCTTTACCTTCCATCTTTTTTTCTAGACCTTTTTTATCGAATAATTATAACAAAATAGGCGGTAATATACTAATTGGCCAGAAAGTTACTCTCTATTTTTTAGATACAATTAAAAAAATGATAGGGCATAATTGGTCACAAAGTATAGCCATCCCGTCCCATGACTTCTAACCATCCCACCCATGACCATCCTTTCCCCACTTTTCTTAACTACCATGCGTAGTATGAGGTTTAGCTAGTAAGAAATAAATAATAGCTTCAAGCCTAACTTATCAAAAATCTACTACTTGAACGGTACGTCTGTCCACACTTAAAAGAATCATTTATTTTTAGTGACAGACTGTCCGTCCCCATAAATGGTATAAAATAAAGTATGACGCAGCATATACGCATACATAGATGCTAATGTCCCCAGCACCCGAGACGATGATATATGGGATTGGGTTACACTTCTTTTCGTGTCTGTCTTCATGGAAGCATCGACTTACAATTGCTAATTTTGTAGATCGAATGCTAGCAGAGGACTGGAGGATAAGAGTTTTAGTAAACGAAGAGTGAGAACCCGTTTGATGGCTAGTGAACTGCCACTGATAGAGAGCAGGATCTCCATAAGTTGTGCTAAATGAGTAATGCATGTAGCATGGCAGTTGGGTAGAGAACGCAAGAACCTTAAGGAGCTGGTTTCTTTTTAACGACGAGAGAAAAAAACATTCAGTCGTTTGCACGGGTTAATCCGAGACCATTGGAACGGAGTGGAGGGCGAGGCGATCCGCCATGCAGTGGTCCGGGACCAGACCAGAGCAGACACACCACCGATTATTTTCTCTTACATGACAGGCTTCACAGTGTTCAGCAATGATAAATCCTCGCTGCATCTTGAAGGAGTCACTAATAATATCGTGTAGTAATGGCCATATGAACATTCAAAACTCTAATTATGTTTGAAACACACGCAACATCACACAACTAAAGTTGATCTTTCACAGAAGACAACCTGATAAACAGAACTCCATCAACCACCAGAAGCTGAAAATTATGGTGTCAAAGCTGATTTGTATTACCAGACAATTAAGTGTGTATATATCACATGTTAGACGCGGTCACAAACTCCACATTCCCATGAACAGGGACATTCGTTCCTCAAGCACTGGCTAACCCAGACTCCATTTTGAGCTCGTTCGGCTTCTAATCTTCAAATCGTATAGCAAATAGAACAGAGGCGTGTCAGCTTGTCATGTTGTAGTCTTCTCCCTGCAGGTATGAATTATAGCTCCCAGGCACTTCAAGCTTTCCACTGAAGTGGTCCATTCCTGCATTTATCGGAATTTTGGAAAGCAAGTAAAAGAAACAAGACAAAGGGAACCGGACAATATCTGTTTTCCTGGCTACAATCACCAAAAGAAGACTACTCAAAACCAAAGCTGAAATTATGCAGAAAATTCCTAATTCGAAAGTGACAGCTTATCTTTCCTGCTTTCCTTGTAAATGTACAAGTAATGCTACTCAAAAATAACAAATAGTTCTTTAACATACCTTAAAAAAATAATAATAAAATCTAACTGCTCTTTGGGTATCTCTGATTCTAGAATTGATCTTTCCTTTTTCTTTTTTTTTCCCTAAAGTGGGAACTGCAACCAATCATTCATGGGCATGGAAGAGGCTTTAGGAGGGACAGGAAGTATTGAAAAAAGGTGTAGGATGGAGACTTGCTACAAGCCAAAAGGTTAATGTGTGGGAGGATCCATGGATCCCAAACCCTCCAAATTTCAGGATCATCTGGCGAATCACCAACTGTAAGATAAGAAAAGTTAGGGAGCTCACACAAGCTGACTTGAGAGTTTAAGACAAGATGCAACCTTGATTCCTTTTGGAGCAGATATGGTTACCAAAGTTCCACTTT
This sequence comes from Escallonia herrerae, assembly GCA_033070095.1. Classification (NCBI taxonomy): domain Eukaryota; kingdom Viridiplantae; phylum Streptophyta; class Magnoliopsida; order Escalloniales; family Escalloniaceae; genus Escallonia; species Escallonia herrerae. The sequence goes on along the minus strand of JAVXUP010003396.1, from coordinate 50,779 downwards.
CATGGACGCATGTGAAAGATACTTGTATGGCATCTCAAAAAGGATGGAACACGCTCTCGACTACTAAATATGACCTTGGTGGACCTTAGTTGCAGGAAACTCCTAATATGGTGACGTTTCTCTCTCGGAAACTCGCTTTTGCGATCCCAAGTTAGGAGCTCCATGGGATCTCGTCCCAAGCTAAGATGGGAACTCGATCCCACTAGCTGGATAGAGATGCATGGAACAAGTGATAGAATACATGAAAATCAAGCTCTTTTCAACTCAATTCCTTATTTCTCTCTTCCTTCAAGTCCTTAAAGTCTCCTTGTCTGTTGTTACTATCTATGTAAACTATGCTAAACAAATGATAATACTCTTTACGCATTTATTTATTCAAGCCGCTCCCAACCTCAGATTCTTCTTGGTGCTTACGCTTCCCTGCCCCCGCCCCCGCCCCCGCTTTGTGCAACTAAGTGGCGGACCTCCAAATCGTACAAATGACAAAATAACTTAAACAAGGCCAAACATACAACTTAAGCAAAGTGTCATCTAATCCAAATGATGAATCTTGTAAAAGATCATAGGTTTGTGTGGTTGGAATCAGTAGGAAAACTACAGTGGAGGAAAATGCTACTTAATGGGTGCAAATAAAAGTTGCAAGGGCTGACTTTGTTTTAGATGCTTAAAGCAAGATAAAGAACATGAACCCAAAATGTGAAGAACAATTTTGTGGCCTAACTAGACATTTCAACAGAGAGAGAAAAACTCATTAGCCAATGCAAACGTAGTTGAGATGAAGTTGTGATGAATATCATCAAGGAAAACTGAAAAATGAATCCTATTATGCTTGTGTGCGTCTTTCAATGAGAAATCATGTAGATTAGTGCATCAAGCGAGACAAAACCGAAGTTGAAAGTCAAAATTTCACGAACACCACGTCTTATCGATTATTAGGAAGGATATACGTACTTGGGTTCGGTAACATACTTCCATAGAAAGGCAATGGGCCCAAACTCCCACTAGGCTTTGAGCTCACATCTGTCGGAAAAATGGACCCCACTTTGTTGGACTCTGGATCATATGAATGCATCCCAGAGCTTATCTCCGGATTTTGGAAGCACAAGTCCTCTGCCCTTGGAGCTGGATTGTGTTGAGACTGAAAATCCTCTGACTTGGTCTTCTTCTCATTGGATGATTCAACTTCTGTTTCCACTTCTGATTCAGCATTATTTGTTCCCGAAATATGCTGCTTCCTTTTCGATCGAGCACGCCTATTTTGGAACCAATTGTAGACATTTGTTTCTGAAATCTGACCATGTTGAGATAATTCAGAGGTTATTTCTTTGATTTTTTGCTTGCTTGGAGTCCCATTCCCTTGCTCAAAAACGCGCTCAAGAATCTGGAGCTGTACTGCAGTTGGAGTCCATCGTTGTCTGCCTGTTAATTTGTGGCCAGCAGATGCTACCAATGGATCACAATAAAGATTTCCCAGCCTTACTCCTGAAAGAACAAGAGCAATATAAGTCTTACAGTAAAGATGAAATCTCTATAACTGATCAACTGGCAATGCAACAATCGATCCACATTGGTTGACTTCAAAGAGTGAATCTTTTGCATGCATGAACTTCAAATATAACTATTCCAATCAGCTTCTACATTTTATGTACACATATCATATGACATAAAATTGTCAAATTTAAGACTGATGCTGCAGTACCCAAATTTTTATCCCAATCAGTGAGCCACCTACTTGCAAATACTAGAATCCACTGTTTTGAATTATGAACGAGAATGTGTGACCTAATTTGGGAGTAAATTTTGGATGGAAATTTGCAAAGAGTTATTAGAACAACAGTGGAAGAATTATCCATGCAGTCTATGTGGTCCAATCAAGAACATCAGATTTGTTTTGCTTTGGGTAAGGAATTTCTGGAGGTAACCGCTAGAATTGTTATGATAAAAATGAAAATTAAGCATTGAGAGTCCTCTAATCAAGCATTTGTCACAGATGTAAAGAAATAACAAGTTGTAAACAATGGGACAGGTGTACCCAAAGCTATTCCTGTAATAGTTTAAAAGAAGTAATTTGCTTGGGATAATCCACGGTTTTATTTAATATGCATTACAAAGTAAATTCTGGGAAGAACCAAAGTTCCAGATTTGATATAGGATGATTTAGTATTTCTTCATTCATTCCCATCCAATCAAGTTGTAAACAATGGGATACTACAAATTACTCCAAAAAGGAAAACTGAAAGTGATGAGATCCTGAGAATTATTCCAGAAAGATAATAACAATTAGGAGTAAGAGGAGACTACATCCGCAATTCTGCACCTACACAAAACATTTATCGCCCTTAATGCATACCTATAGGGACAAAACTTTACAAAATCGTGTAGGATGAGACTGTAACAAAAGGGTAGGGATTTAGCTCCATCTTTAGGACATCCCCTTTTGTTTCGAGGTACCTTATACCATAGCCTCTCCATATATAGCAAAATCTGAAAAAGGGGTACGAATTAAGCCGCTCTCTTATGACAAACCAACATACTTGACAGATCACCCATTTAAGACATTTCCTTCTGTTTTCTAGGTAACATGACCTGACCACAGGCTCTGAAGGCTGGAAGAATATTCCTACAAGTTATGGGTCAACTTGCGCGCATATTTAACCCTTCTCAGACTCCACAAGCGACTCATTTTAGCCTCTTACGTCTGAAAATTTGGGCATATTGTGCATGTTTCACTGTCATGAAAATCAAATACTGGGGGAAACAAGCAAACTTATCAACACCACCAAACTGATTAGCGCATATGATCACACTACGTAGGAAAAAGAGGGAGAGGGGGAGCACCTGCAAGATCGTGTTGAGAAGTGAGGGATTTGTGCAAATCCACGAGCTGCTCGCAAATGGTGCCGTACACAGCGATTTGCTTGCGCAGGACTTCCAATTGCTCGTCGGTCATCACCTTCACAAACATTCCACCGCCATTGTGGGTATTGTTGCTGATCACTTCTTCTTCTGCTGCTGCTGCTGCTGCTGCTGATCCCAATCCATTACTCTCTCCCTCTCTCTTCTTGCTTAATCTCAGCTCTGTCTTTCTAACACTAACAGACACACACATCACATTCTTGTGTCTGGCGAACAAAGTCTTCGTTCTAAGTAAACAGAGTCAGCACTCCGTGGAGCGATAAAGTAACGAGAAAGTAAAGTAAGGAAATGGCGGACAATAAGACAAAGACATGGACATGGACCTGGACCTGTAAAGATTATTAAAAGGGGAAGAGGGAGAAATTTTCAGTTGGGGCTACCCCACCACCATGAGAACTTACCACTCACTTCTTCTAATCGATGGGCATCCTATCCTTAGTCGTCTCTCGTCTGCTATTAGACTCGCAATTTTAGATTTAGATTGGATTGCGTTCTTCATGTCGGGGGTCGTCACGGTTAGTATTAAATTTTTTATATAAATTCAGACTATATTGTAATGGCCCTTAAAAACATATTGTCATTTGAGAATCGCGTTACATTGTAATAGTGTTGGTCATGCTTAAATTATTATGGCCTCCTACATTTACATTGCAAGTCAGAATAAGATTTTGTGTTTAGACAGGCTGATTTCAACGCCTAAAAAACTAAAATGTATGTCCTTTGCAGTAACAGAGGACAACACAATTGTAGAAATGAGTAGCACAATCATTTCGTAACAAACATTAATTTGGTAAACATAAGTAGCCTTTACACAGTACTCGTAGAATATAGAGAGTTAGTCTTGTTTTATCGTAAGTAATCTAAACTGAGAAAGTATTTGACATTAATTTTAGGATGGTCAAACATGATTTAATCCAGATCAAGTAAGGTTTGTGAGTGTTTGTGAAAATAGATTATCTTATAAAAGTAAAAAAAAAATGATGCAATCCGGAATTTTGGAAAGCGAGATTATGAAATAATTATTTATTTTATAATTATGTTTGACATTTTAATTTATCATATTTTCTCGATATTCCTCGTAAAAGGACATTTTATATCCTTTAACTAATTTGAAAAAATTATAATATTATAAGCAACAATATCAGATTATGAGTGTTTTGCACTTAAAATGATAAGTCAAAAATTTTTGTAGGTGGGTGAAAATAATTTTTACGATAATTTATTTCTATATTGCACTTATTACAAATAAAATTTATGTTAATATTACTTTACTAAATGGGTATTAAAATTTTATTCATTAGGTGCTCACCATGGTCATTTTATTGTAGTAAAACTAGTTTAAGCATTCTTTTATCCACACACATTTTTTTTTGTTATTTTTAAGTTAATTTATAACTTCTTTTATCATACGGCAAACTGGTTCCTCTTAAAATAAATCGCAAGCACGACCTAGCAGTTCAAGCTGTCAAGTTAAACTGCTAGATCACTTTTTTTTTCTTTTAAATTTTTAGACACCATTTTCTTCGTTATGTAGTGGACCCTACAGTATAATAAAGGGGACGGCGATTTCATTTGAAAATTTTAACGAATCTCCTGCCTCGACAGAAATAGGAATTGATTTATCACAACCGGCCAGCTTTTTATAAAATATAAAATAACATAGAAAGAAAAACAGATGAAGAACATCTTTGGACTTCGATGCAAGTGGGAGGGGTGGAATGAATGTTGTTTGGTCCAAAGGCGCATGTGAGGCAGCCGCCGGAACAGGATCGCAGTCGCACGAAGACTCTCGATGGAGAGAGAGTCCTGACAAACTGGGAATTTGTGGCAGCGTCCAAGAAAGTACGCACTAATGTACAAAACTTGTCTTGTCTGGTTAGGATTCAGACCCTGAATTGATTTTTGGTGGTATGCGGCAGTTGTCTAGGGGACGACATCTGTTTGCCCCCACCGACTCTCTCAACAACCGCGCCGTGCTGCCCGGCCACCACTAGATCTGTAGCTTCCTCCCCCAGACTTTAAGGCCACTGCGCCACCTGTTTGTTCTAGCGAGGAGATGTGAAGACAACTGACGGCTGAACATGCTTACAGTGGCCCATGTCCCCCGCCCCTTTTTTATATCCTTTATCTTTTTGGTTTCAGAATAATTTATAGGAAATTTTTTTATTATCGTAAGAAGATAGTTGTTGTTGACTATTTTTAATAATTTTTATATAAAAACGTTAAGAGAATAGTTGTAATTATCTTCCTAACAGCAAAGATTTATCCTAAATCATATGTGAACTCTGCTTGTCTTTTATTTATATAACGATATTAAAAAGATTTTTAGCGACAAAATTGAAACTAAACACGTCAAAGTGAGGTTTAAGTGTTAATTTTCTTATCATCCCCACAAAAGATGATAAACGTAAAGGGACAAAAACCCTTTATATTTCTTTGAGTGAATCACCAGAACAGCCTTCACCAAGGCCAAGAATTGGTCTGAAACTTGATATTGAGCGAATCGATAATTTCTTGAAAAGAAACACATTATTTTTCATGAAGATTATTGCAAGCCCAAATAGATAGACTCAAGAAAACGTTTGATTGATTCTTTCGAAGAACTGGATGTGTTTTTGGCCGGATGAGTTCAATTTTTTTTAAAATTTTTTTATAAACGTAATCTTTGTTGTATCTCTTTTCTATCACCAGAAAATTCAACACTTAAAAGTTATTTGTCGATGGCTATCCATTATCACTTGGACAGGCCATGAAGCCATTACCGTCGATTTTCACGGCCCGCCAAACCACTTCCAAACCCCACAACTGTTTCGCAGGCATCGTCCAAGACCCCGATCATTGAAGGCGAACCAGCACACGTTGCGCTGCCATCATCCACGTCGCCGATCATTGACGATGAACCAGCACGTTGCTAGTTCAAGCCACACCACAGAGGGAGTCGCGGTAAGGCCGGGTTTTGATTTTCTTTTTGCTTTGGCAAGAGCTGCTACTACTTTAGCACACGACTAGCATTTTGGTTTTATTGATGAAAAACTAAAAGGGTACGCCAAATTAAGGCGGAAAAAATTAGGAAAAGTTTTGGAAAGAAAAAGTGAATTTTGGGGGTTAAGTATTTGTAGAAGGTAGGATATATTTCAAACTTGAGCAAATTGAGTTTTCTTTTGAAAATTTCTAAACAATGGGGGATCTTAAAAAAATGAATTTTTTTGAAACTTAGGTTTTTGACTACCCAAACTACCTTCACTCATATTCTCCTCCAAATTACCTTTCCCTTCAAACTAGATAACCCCCCCCCCCCCTCTCCCCTTCCCACCCCACCCCCCACCCACCTGTTATAATTTTCAATTTCAAAAATTCCAAACACATTATCTTCTTTATGAACAGCAAATTTCATGCAAATGCTTTAGCCCCCTTTCTTCATGCAAGTGTGTCAATGGTATTCGTAAAAAAGCAGGATTATTTTTTCTTTGTTTTTAGAACAATGAAAAACTAAATATCAAGTTTTAAATATCAATGTCTAATTTTAAAAAAAAATTCAAGAGAAGAAATCACTTGAATATCTGCACAAAATAAGAACTCCAAAACCACTTCTTCATTTGCAAACAAGGCAAAATTTCTACTGAATTGAGGGCAAGAGAAGAAACCACTTAAATATCTGCACAAAATAACAAGCATCTTTGCATATTAGGACTTGCACTGTTGTAGAAATTGACTTGTTTCAAAATAAACCTACTCTATTAGTTTATTTATTTATTTTTTTTATGTTTGTTGTCCTACGGGAGAGTCAAGCGCGCTCGAATATAAGTTATTCCTTTAGGCAAAGTTTCTATTGAATTGGGTGCAAGAGAATAAACGACTTGAATATCTGCATAAAATGACAAGCATCTTTGTATATCTGGACTTGCATTGTTGCAGAAATTGACTTGTGTCAAAGTAAACCTACCAATCCTATTAGCATTTTTTTTTCTTTTTTTTGGTGTGTTTGTTGTCCTACGGGAGAGTCAAGCGCTCTCTAATATAAGCTATTCTCTTAGGCAAAATTTCCATTGCATTGGTTGTAGAAATGACTTGATTATCTGCAAAAACAGACAAGCACTTTCACATAACCATACTTGTATTCTTGTAGAAAATGACTTGTATCAAAGTAAACCATGTTTATACCCTATTTATTTAACAAGCGCACTGCGTTTTGTGTTTATTGTCTTACGGGAGAATCAACTTCCTAAGAAAATTTGGACCAATGATGTGACTATTAAACTTGATCGAATGTGGATTGCTCTGATGTCACTGAAGAAGAGGGCGTAGACTTTAATATAGCTCTGGTGAAGCTGTGATTAGAAAAAAAAAAAAAAGTACGTTACAGATTAAAGGGTGTCTAAAGCATAGAGAAACGAACACAAAAAACACGCCTTAGCTAGCTTGGAATTGGCCCATCGTGTGGAAATGTGTGATTCTATGGTCTCTTTTCCTTACTCAACTATGGAACAACCTTGTCTGGTTTCACATTTAATGGGAGTATGACAAAAAAAAGGCATATTGAAACAACCTTACATTCATATGGTGGTGTTAGAGTAACTGAATATTAATACGAAGGGACAAATACAATTGCATATAATTACTTGCTTTTTTGCAGAATAAGACTTGTATCACCACGAACACGCATCACCCCTCACATTCCTAACCTTAAAATCTACACACAACTCAATCATCGCTCCTCACTTCCTCCGGAAGTCAATCAAATCTTCTCATAAACATTTTATCAAATAGTTGGCGCCCACTCTCACCCTCACTTAATATCCACCACCGTTTTTGACCTCTGCAAATTCCATCACATAATCCTCAATTTTATTCAACAAATCAATTCCAATCGCCAATATCTTTATTTCCATTATGCTAGTAACGTTAGTCACCACTTAAGATAGTTATTATACAACTATGTCATAAATTCAAAGGATATAACTGGTAGGTACGTACAAGCGAGTTTAGATCAGTTCCAACCGATCTTTTTTTTAAAATTAGACGTTGATATTTAGTTTTTCATTATTCTAAAAGCAAAGAAGAAATAAGTCTGCTTTGACGAATACCACTGGCACACTTGCATGAAGAGAGGGGGCTAAAGCATTTGCATGGAAGTAACTGTTCATGAAAGAGATTAAGTGTTTGAAATTTTTGGTATTGAAAATTATAACAAGTGGGTAGGTGGGTGGGCGGGGGTGGGGTGAGGCGTGGGAAGGGGAGATGAGGGGGTTGGGGGCATGTAGTTTGGAGGAGAAGATGGGGAAGGGTAGTTTGGGTACTCAAAAACTTAAGTTTAAAAAAAAAACCCATTGTTTTTGCGACACCCTTAACCCGGTGACATCACTGGGCTGAGTTAACGATCATAATCACATTCAAAATCCTGTGCTGAATACAAAGCAACTACATCCTCATACTCATATATCATTAATAGACGCTACAAAATGCATTCTTACAAAAATTTTCCTTACAAACATACATCATACTACAGCGGAAGACTTTCAAGTCTCTAAACAACATGAATATTTACAACCTAATATATGACTGTAGTCGTAGGATTCTTAACAACCGATCTCACAGCTCAATCTTTACCTCACACAACGTATCCAATTGCTCAATTTTCTAACTTGTTTCTCTTTCATTCTCTAGAGGGTTCTCTTTGATCAACCTTGCAGCCTGCACAATACAACATAATGAATGAGCGCAAATCGCCCAGTAAAGACAACACGAGGAATATCATGTACAAATGATTCAAAAGACTCTGAGGAATAATAATCATCTCAACGATAGCAATGAATCAAGAGTAGTCAATAAATTTCAGCATCAACATAACTTGTCAAACGATAATTTTTCTTTCGTTAGACTGGGCGGCTTTAAGGCCTAATAGAACAGCATTACGGCCACCTCCTCATGGACCGGACTGACTGACTGACCATGCAAGTGAACTCGAAATCCAAGATCGTAAAGATAAACATCATTGAAATACAAATCATTAAAATCATCAACATCAAAAGAAAATCAAATGCATTGCACATGGACACGACGGACAAGACTCGACCAGACACGACAGACTCTGCTCGAGCGACATTCATCCTCTTTGGCCAGTGATCATAATTCATAAGCCATCCTCCTCATATTGATGTCCCATTTTACGGGATGTTCATCTCAGTCTCAAGTAAATAGAAGAGACACTGTCAATAAGTAGGGAACTCATTTAGAATGCTTTCCCTAACCACGTTACAGCCAAGCAACAAGAATTCATCAACGCAGCGGACTAAGGGAAAATTTATTTCACCTTATGTCCTCAACAATACAGCTCAACAAGGAAATACCGGATCAGAAGATCGACCGGTGCTTAGACCTAACAACAAAAGTTCAACGTGACATCATCAACAGGGTGGACTTGGGAGAAGATGATTGTAAGCCCTCAACAACGTTCTTACATAAGAGAAATGTCAGTTTTCAATAAGTGCCGACATTTCACAACAACAACGCAACGATCTCTACAACATCATCATCAACGATAGGGCGGACTCGGGAGAAGTTGCCACAAGTCCTCAATGGTGTTCTCAAAGAGAAGAAATATCGGCTATCAATAACTACCGACATCTCACAACAACCACACGATAAACCCTACACAACATCATCATCCACTTCAGGTATGCTAATCAAATCGAATCATAGCATACTAGGACACCCATCATCCTCACTAAATTCTATCAACAGGGCGGACTAAGGAAATTTATTCTATCCTAAGTCCTTAATAGCACAATTCAAATATGCATATATCGGTCACAATGACTACCGGTGAACAATGTAACATCCCAAATTTTTTTTTTTTTTTGGATCGTTAACCCGTCAATCCATCGAACCTCAATTGTCAACTTTATTCATTACCACTAAAGGTACCCAATAACATCCATGTCAGAGCACTATAAGCCATCAATTTTCTTAACAGACCATTCCTATCGCAAAACAGTTGTAAAGTACTTAATTTATTAGATTACATAAGGGTGTTCCCTAGCAAGAAATAATGTAAAAACATAAACTACTTTGAAGTTCAAGCTCGTCCGTCCTGAAATCTTACTGACGGTTATTTCCTGCAGAAGGGAACAGAAAAAGGGAGTGAGCTTTCGAGAGCTCAGTAAGGTCGCTCAACATTCAGTATGGATTACAAACGATTTGGTCAGAAGGTTATATCAATGACAATGTAGAAACAACATTCTCAAATTTCTCAATTCAAGATTCAATAAATACACTTTCGATTTCACTGAAGCAATGCAGATAATATTGAACATGAGTATGGCGCAAAGCCACAAGGGCAGTGTAGGGTAACACTTAGCAAAGCCACACAGGCAGTGCTCACTAACAATAAGGTTGCATATGCATATGAACACTAGCTAGACCCTTAGGGTACTAGCATCTCCTGACAATAACAGACCATCCTTATATCACCCCCGATACAGACCATCCTTATAACTCCTCAATACACTAACTCATGTCAATATTCAGAGTGCAATAACCGATAAATCAATGATAAATTCGATGCATAATGAGAAATAAATACACAGCATCGAAAAGGAATTTCAATAAACATATAAGGCTCAAAGCGGGGTATTAATGGCAATCGATGCAATATCATCACAATATAAGTGAATCCAATGAAAACGTTAATAACAAACCAGAAAGAATGTCATGATATCAATAGATGAATAGGGTTTCGGAAGAAATCCCTTACCTCAATCCACGCTGAAGCTAAAAACGCTCTCAATCAAATTCCTCGAGGTTAACCTAGGTTGGCAGAGTCATTTATCAGAACACTTATTCATACTACTACATTAAAATCTAAATATAATTATCTATAGCATACCCATTTCTCTACCCAACGAAACGGTTTCCCACACGGTCAACCTACCCTAAAATTCGTCACATTCCCCGAGACTCAGAAATATCCCAAAAATATTCTAATCGTTCATTAAACATTATTTATAGCTTAATATAGCATATGGAATAAAAATATAATTTTTGAATAATATTTTTTTTTTGAATAAAAAAAATATTTTCTTAAATACACTAAAACCAATAAATTGCCATAATTTCTTCTAGTCCGAAATAAAAGCTCATAATTTTTGTAACATCTTAAGAGGGCTTGTAAAAATTACTGAAATTGAAATCAGAAATTGAAAGGCATTAAAACTATTTTAAAATGTTTCATTTTGTTAAATTCAATGCGATCGAGAAATGATAGAAAATGAACTCTAAAAATCACAAAATTTACACTGAGTCTTTATTATACTATAGAAACATTACTATAATTTTCTCCAAAACATTTGCAGGGTTTAAGGGCTCCAAACGATTTTTATAAGTTTAAACTTACAGAAAATATAATAAATGCATACGATATCAGAAAAATATAAAATTTTCACAGAAATTATAATATGGTACTAAGAATCATCCTGTAAAGGTTCAGAATTTTTCAACTTGTGTACGAAACCCTCAGTCACCAACAACATTCCCCTTCTTATTCTTTAAAAAAAAAAAAAACGTTTCGGACCCACTTCCCCACTTCCAGACTTCATTCTTCTCATTGTTTCCTCAAACAGAACACTTTGTTGTTGCTCCCTCTTTTCTATTTACCTCCATTGACACATCCACATACACACTTCTATATATATTATATGTATACACTCACTTAATTACAAGTAAATATATATATACATGTACACATTTGTCATGCTCATCTTCATAGACCCAACAACTACACTCCAAGTCCAACCGAAAAACACACAGTCATCTTCCCATTTCCTCTTCTTCTTCCTTTCTATTCTCTCCACACCCACCGTAGGTTCATATACACATACATTATTTCAGCATAAACTCACAAAAACTAGCTGCCATCTTCACTCCCCAACAGCTTTCAGATGCACAAGTTCATGGGGCTGTTTAACAGCCCCTCTCCTTCCTTACTCTTCCACTCACACTCACAGGAAAATACACAGAAATTAACACACACTAACTCTCCCAAATGATGCCCATCTTAACACACAAATGCCCACACCTCGCGGCTGCTATGTAGGCTCCTTCTTCCTTCATTTCACCTGTTTGTTTATGCTATAGCCAGATCATCTTCCATAATACAAGGCATATGCATTTAACTTACCAAAGCAACACACCTTTAGACCCATTATTCTCACGGCATCTCTCTCTCTTTCTGCCCTTGTACCTATGATACACATACATTCACACACCCACCTCACATCCATAAATTTATCGTCCAACACCAAAAACACACGCACGCATCTTCACAGCTAAAACCCAACACACCATTATACCAATATGCACTATGCGGCACACCATGCAAGCACCCATAACATGCAGCACACAACCTCACATTCAGAAACCCATCACGCTCACAAACCGTATACATGCTGTTCCCCTTTAGCCCACTATATGTAAATGCATATATACTGAAAACTGAATGTAAGATGACGATCTCTTACCTTATCGGAAAGTTTCGTCGGAATGAGTCATTGATCTCTCTCTCTGTGCAGCCCTCTTTCTGCCCCTCTCTCCCTCTCTTTGTCTCGCTCTCTCTCTAGGTGTGCTACGGTTAGAAGGAGCCTTGACGGCTGCCCAACTATTTAGCCTAAATATGGTCACAAGAAACCCTAGTTAAAAATAAAAGAACCCTACCCATCACTTGTCGCTAAACTTCCAACCTAACACTTATAAAAGAATTATGGTCCCAATAAAAAATATTTTCAATACGTGATGTATTAGGAAAATTATAAATAGTTTGTTACGTCACCCCGTTTGACAAATCGTCGCTATTAAGAAATTATTAAAACGTCGCTAATAATTTCGCCGCTACTGAAATTTTAAATTGTCATTATCAGGAAATATTTCAAATGCTAAAAATTTAATTTTGTCACTAATTATACCTATTTAAATTTATTAAGAGTATTTCAAGGTTTTGGGGTATTACAAACAATCATAGCAACAAGAATTTAACAACATAAACATCATCAACATAATATGCTAATTGAAACAATGAATTAGCATAATAGAACCGTATCGTCCTTACCTAATTGGCTTATAGCCGAAGCAACTCACAACTTCTGATCGCAACAAGCTGTGTCACCTGGTCAAATAATACCCTACTCGTTAGACATCATTCAACATATACACACTCCTTATTCTACCCCTTCTCCTTTAACCGCTCATCGCATTTTATAACAGCTAGTTAACTCGATCCAATAACTGGATCCTTAACCTAGCCTTACCAACGCATTAACAATAATCAATGCCTCATTATTTCAACGGATTAACACCATTCCTTATTTTCCAAAATACCCCTCTGATGGGCGCTAAACCACTAACACTCCAAATCCGTTTTAAAACCATTTTTTTAATATACTACATCATTTATAGACCAAATAATTCCTCAAAGAATTTTAAAGGGAAAAATTGCCAAAACACCCCCAACTTATGTAAAATTACCAAAATACCTCCCGGCGACCATCACTCCAACAAACACCTCAGAACTACTTTAAAACAAATTTTTAGATGTCTTATACTCCTTTCCCGAACTAAAAATCATTCAAAAAATTACCGAAATACCCCCCTCGCTGAGCGGTAAATTATTGAAATGTCCTGGGGGTTCACTATCACCCCAACGCCCCAAATCAGCTTCAAAACAACCTTTCAGGTGTTTTACAACCCTTCTAAGACTAAAAAGTCTGTTGAAAAATGCGACCGTGAAAATTACCAAAATGTCCCTCTCTAGGCGACAAATTACCAAAATATCCCTGAGGGTTCCCGGCATCAAAAAATTCTCAAAAGCGCTTTAAAATGCTATTTTAGGCTTCCTGAATTCATTCTTGAGCTAAAAACTATTTTACAGAATTTTCGCCCAAAAATTCCGAACCGGTGTTCGGACCAAGCGCTTAAAAGCCCGTTCGGCCAAAAATAGCTAACGACTTTGGAATAACCCGAAATATTGGGAAATGGAACTTCATAGCATCTTAATGTCCCCATAAAAATTTCATACAAAATTGCGCTAGTTTGATATTTTAAATTTCACCGTAAAGTTCTAAACTTCCGACGCCCATTCACCCTTTTCCCAGCTTTGGAAAAATCTGAAATTTTTCCACGATGTAAATCTCCCAAAAATAACTGGGGTTACAGTTTTGCACTTTGTCCAAATTTAGCTCCAGATGTCTATAACAATTTGATTATAAACTGTTTAACTTTTCCCTATCTTTGGTGACAATTACAGTCACTATTCAGATTGCATCACCTACCATTTCACCCCAAACACACACGTCTTCATCTTCCTCCTTCAGCCGCAGCACCTGGAAACTCACTAAGTCACCATTAAACATACTTTAAATCACCTAAACTCGTTAGAACACACACATTAACACCTTATACACACCCAATACCCATAATCTCACACACCATATACATACACACACATTTACACATCAGAAATACACCCATCATCAAGAACACACACCCACATAGTCACAGACACACACCACACCTGCAAACACACTTAATTCCTTGGAATTTCACTGAAACTCACATTTTTCTTCTCTTAAACACCATTATACACATCATTTCTCACCCATGTCAACCTAACACATTCAAATCACCCACACATACCCACGGCCACCATGAATACTCTTCACCAGCATATTGTGTATGTTCTTCTTACTTGTTCTAGCTCTCACTTAATACATACACACGACTGAAATCACATCAAAATTGGAACAAATCTAAATTGCAGATTTAGGTGAAGATTCACCTTAAGAATTTGGCTCAAATTCCTCCTTGTTTGCTCTATGTTTCCTTGTCTCTGTTCTTCATGTTTCTTCTTTTGTTCTTCTTTCTTTATTTGCATTTTCCTCCCCCCGAATTTCCTTCTCCCTTCTTTTGTTTTCTCTTATCTAATATTATACTTTATAATATTATTAGATGAGTCACTAACCAGCTGGCAAAAGGTGGCACCACATTATGAACACTTTCTTCCAAATTTGACACATAAGTGCAACTTTACAAAATTGCACTTTAGCCCCAAAGTTTCTAAAATTGCATTTTGACCCCTCAACTTTGTAAAATAACAATTTGACCCCAAAATCACTCTAACCCCTCTTGCAGCCCTCTGACACTTCATTATCATCGAAGTGATGCTACTTAATAAAAATATGTGTCTCGTTCACCATATTTTTCAAAATATTATTTTTTTATCCCTTTAGTTTAGGAAAATTTCATTTTGACCTCAAAACTACACTGACACCTCTTCCCACTTCCTGCCACTTAATTAATGCCAATATGACGTTACTCAATAAAATAATTCCCATTAATTAATCAACTTAGTGTTAAATAATTTTTCGATATGTTTGGGGTATCACAGTTTTTAAGCTCCCCCACTATTTAGAAATTTTCAAAAGAAAACTCATTTTTTCTCAAGTTTTGAAATATATCTCACCTTCTACAAATACTTAACCTCAAAACCCAGTTTTTCCTAATTTTCTCAAAAAAATTTGCTGCAACCATTTGGGCGCTCGATTTCTTGTTACGTAAATTATAAATTTGATTTGATTTGATCCTCCTTCTTTTATTTTAAATTTCATGTATTTCTTTTTCTTTCTATTCGGTCCCATTTGTCTTCCACAAAAACTATGTTGTCCTTTGAGCCAATTTGATTTGGCTGATAAAATTTGAGAGGGACAACACAAGAAGTTCTCTTACCATTAAAAAGGGATAATTACTTCAAATACCCCTGTGGTTTGTGGTCGTTGCAAAAAGACCCCCCTGGTTACAAAATTTGCAAAAAGACACTTAAGCTTAAAAAAGTGTTACACCCGCCAACTCCCGTAACGGAACGAAGAAAATGACTAAATTATCCCTCCATATAACTGTAATTGTAGATCTAGGGTTTTTTTTTGTATGAATGATGTTGGTATTAGGCAGGAGGCATAGGGGCAGCTCGTGGTGGTGGATCAAGATGGTGGTGCCGGCGCAAGTAGGGGGTTGATGGCGGGGTTGGCGGGCGACGACGCTGGTCATGGTGGGTGGACAGGGCTAGTGGCGAGAGCCTAACGGGGCTTGATCGAAACCCTAATTGTAGATTTAGGGTTTTTTGCCCCGAATGGTCTTTGGATAGGCTAGGGGTTTTGGCTGTCAAATCAGGTTTGTGGCAGCGGCGCAATTGGATAGGGTTTATGGTGGCGCAATCGGGCCGAGCAATTGGATAGGGTTGATGGCAGGCTTGGCGGCGGCGCAAGTCGCTGGGGTTGATCGCGAGGCGAACGACGATGTAAGAGGTGGGGGAGATGACAGGGATGGCGACGTGGAGTTCGTAATGGAATTCGCAGTGGTGGCGACTAACTTGGCTTCAGTTGTTGAAGGTGCCAGTGGCGGTGGCGGCAGCGGCAAGGCTGGGTGGTGGCTGAAATGGGCGGCTATGGTGGTAGATGGGGCTGGGTAGGGGTGGCAGCGGCTAGGGTTTTGGTTGGTGAGGTGGTGGCTAGGGTTAGGGTTTGATTGCAATGGAGAAGAAATTGAGACTTGGGTGGGAGAGAAAAAAAAGGTAATTTAGTCTTTTTGATATATTAAAATTTATTAAACGCATTTTTTAAGAAAGTGAATATCACGCGCCGTCAATTTGGACGATTTCTCTAACGGTTGCAACAGATATAATACCTTAAGTATCTTTTTACAATTTTTGTAACTGGAGGGATCTTTTTGCAATGATCCAAACCACAGGGGTATTTTACGCAATTATCTGATTAAAAATTCTAATGTCATTCAAAACTTTACAAAATATTCATTTCTCTACAACTCGTAAGTGGCATAGAACAATCACCATCGCGGCATTGCCACTTCCACACTCGTCTCAACTACCGAGACTCCTCCACCGCCAATAAATATTGAATTTGGTCTCAAATGGTCAAGATCGATAGATCAATGAGACTAATACAGTAGAAGAAAGGGTTAAGAAAAATTGAAAGTGAATTTATCATACATCAAACAGTTTGGATGGTTGAACTTATTAATTCTGGACTATCTAATATATATATTTTTTTCACCCGCTCTCAATCACACAACCGCTCGCTTGTCCACGTAGCATCACTTCTACGCGTCTATTTCTCAAAGTGAAGGATGTGGGGTACATGCTAAGGCCCTTCTTATTTCTCATGTCTAATCTCAAGTTGTTACATTCCAGCGTGTTGACATTGTTGGGTCTAAAAACAGAGGAAAATCACTTGTCCCATATGGTCAAGTAAGTTTGTAAGGATTATGCACTTGGCTCAAATGTCCACTTAGCATTTTAGTGCAAAACTGATAAATAATTAGCCTGTGAAAGAATAACTCGATAAACGAAATAATGTACATCTGAAAAAACACCAGACCCACCTATATTCTACATCACAACCATTCCTGAACAACACAAAACATGCACAATAAATCTCGTGACCATTCTCCACCTTCATAATCAAAGATGAAGCAACACCCAGTTCTGGGCATGATCTCAATCTATATACTTCACTCCTATATACAACCCTACTCCATGCTGCCGCGGAAAGTATCAACACTTTCTTCAGTCCCTCCACCATGAACATGAAAAATGGTCACAACATATCCTGCATCATTTCTTCGATAAGATCTCTAATAATTTGACCTTCCATCTCTTTTCCTAGAATTTCAATATCATCATTCATCAACTCCAACCATGGGGTGGACTGCAAATCTACATCGACCATACTATCGAGTGAGTGATAAGATTTGTCTGCTGAAGGGTATACATATGTGCGTATGATCTCCCAGACATGATTCAATAACTTCTTTCCTCGTGGAGGTTGCAGCATGGTACCAAAAGCCTTTCTCCTGAATTTAGACATGGCTACACGTGGTCCAAGTACCGTCAAAAGTGCTTCATTCAGTAAATCAAGTAACAGCTTGTGATCTACATTCTTCTCGCTTTTTTCTTTCGTAGACCCTTCGTCATCCCCAGTCCTTTTCCTGTAAGATTCTTCCACTTCTTCGAACACCCTGTTGCAAACAGGCTTCGCAAAAGGGTCCCATCTTGACAAGGATTTGTCAGATGAACCATCATAGAGACCAGAAGCAACAAGCAAATCTCTTAGGTAAGCTTCTGCCTGGTCCTCCAACTCCATTTCCGCCTCCAGTGGCTGCTCTTCAATCGTTGTCTCCTCAGAACCATAAGTCTCAAGGTGATTCAGTTGCCTCCGCAGCTCTGCAAGGTCGAAAAGCAAGAGTGTTAATTAGATTTCCCAGCCCTGGATATATAAATACAGGCATCACAAACTAGTTATCTAGAGTAATCCTCAGACTTGCCAATAGCATTATCGGTGTTAAAAGTGGAACCAAAGCAACACCTAACTAGACCTCCTTTACGATAATCTTACCCCCACCAGACCCAACAAGAATTCCGTTATGCAATTACATAGATGATTTGGCTCCTCTCGGTTTTTGACTCTTCCAAAGACCAAATACTTGGGCACTTCAGAGTGAGACCACAATTTCCAACCTGTAAAATAGCTAACATGGCGCAGATAAATATGATGAATATGTCCACCTGACACTAATGCTCACTCTTAAGCTGATTTCAGCGGTTACAGAAAGAAATGCAAGAGAAGAGAACAAAGGGTAAGTATCATCAATCAAGAGCAGACTCTACCATATCGTTGATCCTAAAATTTTGCAATATGTGCACCGGACCGGACAAAGGAAAACCAACACAAGAAGGATTGATCTTGCAAAAACATGCACAAGACTCCAGCAATGGTCTGCAGAATATCAGATGTGCAGCCCTGCCGTATAGCTGATTGCTTCTATTTACGAACTCGTGACCCCTTGGTCAAATAAGAGCAACATTATCATTGATCAAGGCTCACCTCCTTCATGACGACATGGGATTTGTAAAGACAGTGTTCAGTAACAAATTTCTAGTCTGCCCTACGTGTCCTTCCTCAAGAATATCAATGAGTGTTATTTGGCCCTCTACTAAACCAACAATATTCAGTAGAACTGTGCTACCTGCCTTCCAAGTTGGCCTTCCCTAGCAAGCGTGTTCCAGAAACAGAATTATCTTCTATGCAGTATAGTTGCTTACTGATGACATTTTCACAGCTTTATCATAAATTATGAGCCTAAAACTACTTGGGCACATTAGAGAGCATAAGCATTCTTCACATGTTCTTGTGCACAAAAAAGGCCATTGCTGATAAGTGACTACAGTTCTGCTTCAGAATCACATAGCCATGCAGAATGCATGTCCACAAAACTTTAACACGCCATGTTGCTACTGTAAAGAGCCAAAAACAAATAGATTCTTTTCTTACCACTCAGGTTAGAGCTTATTTCTCTAAAAACGTCTGGCAAACTATTATCGTCTGAAGGAGGTATGTCAGATGTTGATGTTGGGCTGAGATGCTCTGCTGGCCTCCAGGACTCCTCATGCACACTGCTGCACACAGATGCAGGGCTTGGTGGCACCTCAGTTGAATTCTCCTATGATCAAAGGATACAACGTGATTAAAGACTAACCAAAAGACACCTATTGGGTATCCATATATCATTTTCTTGAGAAAAACAAATAAAAAAGATTCTTACATGTCTGTCGCTAAAATTCATCATGACGGTTGGTCCACTCATTATATCCTTAATAAAATCACGTTCATTTATACGTGATTCCTCAGCTGATAGGGTCTTTCTGCCAAACAGCCTCCCTCTAAGAGTAAAACTATATTTCAAACTGGAAACCTTCTCCCTCAAATTGAACTTTTCTTTCTTTTGTTTATTCAGCTTCTTCATAACCTTTTCAATGGCTTCATGCCTCCGCCTGATATGGGCCCCAGTTAAAATACGGCGATCCTCTAAAAGAAGCTTCCCAAAAGATGTTCCTGCAACTGGTGCTGACATAGATCTAACGAGGCTCCTGGGAGACAATTCCTTGTGGAGGATTAAATCTTCATCAGGCCCACATCTGAAAGATCTGCTTTGCATATCCTGTTCAGCTTTTGTACTGTCCCAGTAGCTCACATTGTTTTCGGCATTCAAGATATCCGTGGATTGTTCAGGTCTGCACCTTCTATTACCCAGTATGGAGGAGCTTGAGCTGTTATGCATAACCCTGGCGATATTCTCTCGCGTTTCTCTATTCATAACATTTCTCAACCTCTCTGACAAGTATCTCCTGGTATCTCTACTGATGAACTCAGGAGAACCTGTTCCAGTGTACTGAACGTCACTTCTATAAGATCTTGTAGATTCCGAGCGAAGCAAATTCATTCCAAGGTCCCTAGTAACACTTTCTCTGACCTGTTTAGCTATACGTTGAGCTATTTGTTTCGGATCTGAGGGTTTCTCACTATAAGGAGTCTCAATTCCACATCCTCGGACCATACCTGTTTTGAGAGATTTTCCCTGCAACTCACATTTCAGCCTTTCCTTCACCTCTGCAAGAAAATCTTCTATGCCACCTCTATCTTCTGAAGTGCCTGAAGAACTGGCCCAGGATTCTTCATTATTGCAAATATTATCAGGGCCAGGCCTCAGGATCACTATTTTTGTGGGAGCAGAAGATATAACCAACTTCTGATCAGGGGTCACTAAAGCGGACCGCTCGATGTCTCTACATGGCATTCGGCTGCTCCTTGTAGAAAGAGGCTCCCTTTTCACAGCTGGTAATACATCACTCTTATATGCATGATGTTCTGAATCACTTATTACCTTCCCACTTGCTTTAACAGCATGTCGGTCAAGTCCTCCGGGATTCTCACTCGAAGTCATTCTCCCAGAATTTGCATAGAGAACCATCTTTTCCTTGTTCAGTTTCTCTTGCGCTACCCACTGGCTAGATAAACTGGCTGGTTCAACAACTTTTGAGCACTCCATTAGCCTTGCAGCCTGCCATGCTTCAAAATCTTTCTTGAACTTCTGTAGTTCCTCTTCTTGAGGATGCTCTCGAGGCCTAGGCTTGTCCAATCTCGTGCTCTTCATGCTACCACTCCATCGATCAGGATCTCTGTCCTTGTTCTGGTGAAAGGAATCAAGTGTAATCTGTCTGGAAGACTTTGAGGAAGCAGGGGCATGGCCAACTGAGCCATTTCTAGCCTGTTTGTCAGTTGAAGATTTGGGTCCTGATTTCTCTGCTGGCTGAGCTACGATCTTTGTATCTAATGGTAACACATCCACTCCCATAAGACGAGCCACAATGCTAGGTGCATTCGATCTTGTGTTTGGCCTTTTAGCTATCTCCTCTCTGATCAACTTCTTGATTGGAGCCTCAGTAGGATAAGAATGCTTTTCGGACCAGTCCTCGGGCACTTGGCAAGTTTGCTGGAAATTGAAGGCAAAATGCAAGTTAAAACTAGAGACATGCGCACGCGCTCAGATGCTTAGACACAAAGAAAGAGTAATTAACTGGAAATAATATGAGGACCATTTGGTTAACTACATTAAGTCAAGAATTGCAGCATCTCAATCAGTCATATTAGTATAAGAAAGCAAATAATAATGGAACTAAAACGTATAAAGGGTTGATTACACCTGTGTTCCTGACGTTAGGGCGAAATTATGGTCAAGGACATAAAGTTTGCCGATATAATAGTACGTTACCAAAAAGACATGAAATTTGTGTCAGCCGTGTTCATGTGTCATTTACCCGTTAAATACAAATATATGTTTTTGCCGTACTTTTACATTTTAGCACAACCCTCATACAAGTGTGCTGGAAAATGAAGGCAAAATACAGGTTAAAACTAGAGACATAAGCACGCGCTCAGATGCTTAAACACAAAAAAAATAATTAACTGGAAATATGAGGAGCATTTGGTCAACTACATTAAGTCAAGAATTTCAGCATCACTATCAGTCATATTGGTATAAGAACGTAAATAATAAAGGACTAAACCTATGTTGCTGAGGTTAGGGCAAAATTATGGTCAAGGACATGAAGTTTGCAAATGGAACAGCACGTTGTTACTAAAGACGTGAAATTTATGTCAGCCGTGTCCATCTGCCATTGCCCGTTAAACAAAAATGTACTTTTTTGCCATATTTTTAAGTCTGAATACAACCCTAATACACTATATAAAATAGTATATGTTGTATATAACTTTCAAGCCCTAATTTTCAAATTCGGGTTTGAGACCGTAATTTCTAACACCACTGTCCCTTCAACCCCACGCCCATCTCTACCTTCAATCCAAAAAAAACAAATCAATCACCTCATCAAACTCTTCCGATATACCACCGCTGAGCTACCGCCACTTTCATTGTCAAAAATCAATAGTAGTGTCGCGAGCCACCACCACTACAAAATGCAGTGACCTCCGCAGTCGGGTACGTAGGAGATCGTCATATGTGATTGTGATGGATGCAAGGTGGTGGTTGATGTTATGGCTTGCAGCAGCGAGGTAAGCAAAAATGATGATGTATTGCAGCGGCAAGGAGATCTAGGCGGCGGCAGCATAAACTGGTGACTACGATGGAAAAATCTTGGTGGCAGCAGCATGAACTGGAGCGTCTTGGTGACCGCTGGAGGGCTGGCCGATCTAAAGAGGTGACCAATTTGTGGAACATGGAGGTGGCTATTTGGCAGAATGAGGTGGGAAGTGTTTGTAATTGGGGTTTGAGTAAGAACCGTTGTCGTACGAGACGATGGCAGATTAAGGTTGGATTCGTGGGGCTACTATGCTGAGGAGCTAACATATTGAAGTCAAGTTGGTGGGGCTGCATGCAGAGGTAGCTGTGATAGTGGACGAGGTGTTAGTTCGTTCTTTTGGGTCAATCTGAAATGTGGCTGAGGGTTAGACTGCGGCTTGGATGGCGGTTGGTGATGGCAAGGGTGATTGGTGGCTTTGGGTGGTGGCATGGCGGTTGGTCATGGTCCATGGAGGATATGGTGGTGGTGCGCGGTGATCGGGGGTGTTGGGCTGGTGCGGGCCATGGTGGTGATGGGCGGGTGGTCTGTGATGTGGAGGTGGCAGTCTTGGATGGTGGCGTCGGTGGTGGCTAGTTCTTGAAAATAAAGAGGAGATATAGAGGGCATTTCAATAATTACCTTTCCAGTCATGGCCAATATTATCATCTGTTAAAACCGTTACGAATTTCAAGATTCCGTTTGTCAGCGGACATTACTGCTATATGTCCAAACTAATAGACACGCGTGTAATTTCACCTTAACCTCAGGGACCTACATGTCACTAACCCTACATAAAACTTAAAAGAGGGAGATCTGTAGGTAACAAAAGTCTAGGAAACATTATATAGAAGATTAGACAAACTGACTATAGAAACAAACATTTGCTATTCACCAACAATGGAATTCATCAACCAAAAGAAGCTATTCTAGAATATTTTCCAACTTAAAATAAATTAGACTACAGTAACAAGGCGGCAATTCTATTCCTGATCCAGTATAAGGAGATATACTGAAAGTGCAAAATCAGAAGAAAATCACAGCCAGAACGTTCAAGATCTCAGTCTGACACGAGATCCAACAAGAGCCACCCCAATCTCAGATGGAGTTACTCTAACAAGAACCGGACCAAAAACTCTCCCAAAGAGTGTCCCCTTGGCAAGAGAAACTAAGAAAGACTTCCCCCTTAGGACTCAAAGAGCCTTACACTCACTTCGGATTTTTTTTTAATAACAGATTATGACACCTTTGTTACCAATTAGAGATTCACAAGGAATTATAAGTCCTAGAGCGTAACCCACAACAAAGGACTGCTTGGTTATCCCTTTTTCCTGAGAAAAACCTGCCAAAAGGACCTCCGAAGGGCTTTCTAACTTTGGTCAGTTTTAGTTCTCAGTATCTACAAAGTAAAAACAGAAATTTCGATCCAAAGAAGGATATATCTAGAGGCCATCGTGCATTGGGTGGTAGGCAACTTTGAACACAACTTTGGAAGTGGAAACATAAGTAGAAAATGAAAGGGAAATCAAACAGCCACAACAGTTATTATTAAGCACCTCAGGATGTGGCAAAATTCTAACAAGGTATATAGCGGTATTATTACCCGTTCATCATCTTCTTCAAAACAATAGCTCTGGGAAGTTTCTTCTGGGAGTTCCAAGCTGTTCCGGGGAGCCTCTAGACCTGCAAAATAGTGAAATTATAGCATTGTATTTTTAAGCAAGCAAGAATAAAGAGTCAATGTATAACTTTTCTTGTGACTTAACATTCGCTTAGAAATATGTAGTACAATTGATTTCTTAACACTCGCTACAAGGACTTGGAAATGCACCCTAACTGCAATCATATGGTATCTGAGAAGATGCTTCATGTCTGAACAACTCAATTACAATAAAGGCCAGGATCATCTTGGCAATGATAACTCATGCTTACTTAGCTAAATCAACTTATTTCAATGGGAACCACTTGAAAAAAGACAAGACAACATTCTGATTTTGATAATGCATCCACTTAGACATGAGTACGACCAAAAGTATCTAATTTGAGTTCACTAAGTGCATCAAACTACTTCAAGTGGATTCAAAATTATCAACACGGGAACAACATTATACAAGAGCACTGGGGTAGATTTCGACTGTCAGCAGCAAACCAAAGCATTTTCTAGTTCCTATTAAATTGCTGTCCCCTGAATCTGTTGATCAAAACAGAAATGATACTTACCACCAACATGTCTCTTATGTGCAACAACTTTCCTAGCCATCCTGCCCTGATTCAGGTCAATAAGGTGCAACAAGCCTCCCATGCAAGCAGTGGCTCTGCCAAATTGCTGTAAGTGACCTTACTTATGCATCCTGCCCCATGAAACCCAACGCTGCAGGGTGTCATTCACTAAAAGGTACACAAATTTGGTTCGCACCCTGCAGAGCCATGAAACAGATTATATCTGAAGTTTGATATCCATATACCACTAAACAAGAAATGAATATGGGCAAAAGTTTTTGATACTGTAAGTCAAAGGAATGCCAACATATTAAGGCCCGACAGCTAACACCCTCAAGAAATGGATCACTTGATTTTATTCGCTAGAGAACAAGAAAATACCTATTTTCATGCGTGCAAACTATATAGCCAACAAGAGGAGTGAATCAGCTGCTTCGCGGTTATTTCTGTTACCTTAACAACCACTCTCATACCAATCACTGAGATCATCCAATTTTTTGAAGAGTTTTTTGTTTCCACGTCTAAATGCGCTTCACAATTCTGCTTAATATGCTAAATGACACCAACAGCCTACATGTCAATGTATTTTGTTCAGCACAACATTGAGCAAGTGTTTTACATAATACACAAAAAGATGTGTCAAAAACAACTTCCGAAAATTATAGCAGTTCAAAAACTTTTTCCACCAGATTGTGTACGACCTTGTTTCCCATCGTATGAAACTTCTGATGTTTTCACGAGAAACCAAGGGTTTGAAACATTTTCCTCACTTTTCCCCCTATTTTTTCCCTAATTAATAAGAATTCTCAAAAGATCTGAACTGGGAAACTCGTGATTCAAAATTGCACATTCTCATTAGCTAAATTCCCAAAGCGTCAAAAGTACCATTTAGAGCGAATTATGTTTAAAACTGAAATGATTGTGCTAATTAAGCTGTTTATTTGCTATATTTGCTTGTGTGTATCCCATTAAGTTGATTAGGAATTAGGATAAACAGGTACAACTGTGCTGCAACAGGTCTTATCGTATGGAAAAAGCCAAGAGGTGACACTAGGCAAAACAGCAAAGGCGAGATTTGCAGCCAAAATGTGAGTTTGAAGAAGTAGACTCGAAGCTGAAAGCCTGAAAGGCGAAAATGGCACCGCGCCACGTTCTTCAACCAAATTCTTTTCAAGACAAAGAAGGCAGCAATAACCTCCTTCAACTAAGGGAGGACTTGCTCTCGTTCTTCTACCATCCATTGGTCTGATTTTGGCCAGATATAGATTTTAAGGGTGTTCGCGATTCATTCTAGAATGGTCAAACTTGATTAAATCCAAATTAAATCAAGTTTAAAGTGTTTGACAAAAACAAAAGTGATTAAATATGCTTCGACGTGTTCAAACTTGATTAAATCCAGAATTCTCATTTTCATGTATTCTGATTTAATCAATTTTGGAGAAACAGGTTTGACCGAAGTAATTACCAAAATATCCTCACATATGAACATACATTAAATGCCCCCTTTAAGTTTGAAGATACTAAATGGTCATTTTGCTATACTAAACCTACTTTCATTTTTATCCAAACACCTTCAATAACTTTTAATTTGCTATGCTTAAAATAGATTAAAGCTGATTTTAAGAACCGGTTCAGATTCAATCAAAATCTACTTTTGCCAATGAAATCCGAAACGGCCTCTCTTTCCATAATTTTGTTTGGGGAATTTAGCTACTCTGGTTTGCTATAATTATGATTGGTCACTCAGAAATTCCTAGTGCAGAATTATATATCATTCTTCCCTCAAAGAACATAAAATCAATCATACGCAACTGAAATGAGTATAAATTAAAAGAGGCAATGAAATCCACGTAAATGAGAATAAATGAAAAGACGCAATGAACCATTACAGGTTATCATAATTGAACTCAAAAATTGTCTACTCACAACAGATCACCCAGTAGCCCACCACCATTAGTTGCAGAACAAATAAAAGAAAGAAAACCGATATGAAAATCTTCAACGCAAATGAATTCCCCTTAATGGAAAAGGAGAAAAAAAACAAACAAACAATTCTGACAGTTTAAGCGGTGAGATAACTGAAACAATCAAATCTCAACCTAAACGCAGCAATTCAGAGCATTTCCAAATCGCGAAGAACGAACATAGTCAAACTAACCAGGAGAGGGAATCCGCAACCGCTAACTCAGAGAAATGCTCCTAAGTTTCAGGGTAAAGGGTCGTTATCAACGACTTGTTCTGCAAGTGAAGATTCTCACGACACGAAATGTACGAGAGACAGAGGGTACTTGATTTTGACAGAGAAAAAGGTGGGATTTGCAGAGCTGGGGGGCTCTGAACCCTAGGAAGAAGGAGGAGAATAACAATAACAATAACAAGTGGTGGCAGTAATAAGAATAATGATGACGCCGAAAAAGATATGCTTTTAGCATGACAATCCATGGCTGGAAATACTCGAACAGAAAGCCAAAGGTCTTCTTCTCCCTTTCCTCCTTAATCTTTTCTTTAAAGTTTTTTTTGGGGCTATTTGGTCCCAAAGTTTAGCTGTGAAAGTTAAGGAGTTGGGAAGGTAAAGAGGACCAAATCAGTGTGTATCAGGTAGAAGTCAATCTGAGCACCATAATTTGGTCCCGAGTTTGGCTGTGAAAGTTAAGGAGTTGGGAAGGTAAAGAGGACCAAATCAGTGTGTATCAGGTAGAAGTCAATCTGAGCACCATAATTTGGTCCCGAGTTTGGCTGTGAAAGTTAAGGAGTTGAAGGTAAAGAGGACCAAATCAGTGTACCTGGTAGAAGTCAATCTGTGAGTACCATAATTCCATCTTAGGATGTACTTCAATTGGGCAAAAGCAATCCACCTAGGGTTCGGTGCTTCCACTGCTTTCTTATTTCATACCGCATGTGTAGTCCCACATGGTTTTTTAAATGGTTTTTAAAAGTGAAATAAAGTGTACAATTAAAATTGTAAAAAAAAGTTTCACTATAACTTAAAACGGAGTAGTATAATAAATATTGTCTTCAATGAAAGTGTCTTTAGAATCTTGTAAGGGTGTATGATCAGTAAACAATGACAAAGTGATTATTTCGTATAGTATGTCTGTTGATGGTCAGTAACATGACTGTAAGGAAACACCGTGATGGAGTCTTCAAGTTTACAATGATGGAGTTTGCATGATTTTCTTGACCAGAGGTTAAAGAAACAATTGATTCAAAGAAAGGAAGTGATTAAATGAGAAAACATGTTATTGATTCGTACACGTTCGAGATTTTTTTTTTTTTGCCTCCTAGTCTAACTTCCCTTTTAAGATTTTTTTTTCAAACATGCGATTGCCTTCCTTGAACTTCAACTTTTTATTTAAAATAATGTAGTAAACTTTGTTTGCAAAACATCAATGTTGCATTGGGATTTCAAATAACCTTTATAACTTGAGAAAACTTTAAAAAGCGACCAATCCGAAAGGAAAGTGAAATACTTAACACAGTTGATGACAAAACGAAGAAAAATATATATCAGTCAATTACGGGTATCTTTACATAAAAACAGAATTACTTCTTTTGGAAAGAATTTAGCTCGGAGTTTAGACCCATGACAAGGAAATGAGAAGTTACGGCTGATTGTCGGCTACCTTAAGCTGTCTATGTTGACGTGGAACAAACTGTCCTTTTTGGGTCGCTTAAGACGGAATGAATTTTGCAATATTCTTGGATACAATATATATATATATATATATATATATATTAAATACTGAGAAAGCACATTATGACAACAGTTCAGCACCGGTTGCTGTGCGCACGACGCCTTCCATTTGGCGGTAATTTAAAACGGTTATCAAACCCTTTTGGAATTCTTTGTTTTGTTTTCTTATTATGCTTTGCGTGCATTTGCCTTGTGAAATTATTTTATTTATTAGTAAATGATTCGAGTCATCAGTTTTAGGTTATTTAATATTTTTCCCATAGAATAGAATGGATGCGCCACACACACACATATAGATAGATATATATACATATATAGAGAGAGAGAGCGCGGGGGGGGGGGGGGGGGGGTCTTTGGTGTTAATTTTAAAGGGAGTCGAACTTGTTTTAAGCAATTTTACAGTACATGTTTGATCAGCATTTGAAAAAAAAAGAAGTAATTAAAACACTCTTGCAAAAATTTAAAAAAAAAAGTTTAAAATCAGAAACACCACTTGAACACTTAGAGAAATATATTTTTGACTAAGAAAAATATTAAATTAGTTTACACTTTTTGCTAAATGACATTGAATGCCTTTTTTTAAAACCATTCATTTCAGGACTCACTGTTATCTGAGGAAAAAGAGATTCATACACTTATTTGGTTTGACTCTTTCCGAGCTTCAATTTTCCGTTAATCATTCTAATTGATATTTATATAGGATATGATAGACATAAAAGGATTAGAGAATTAATCACAATACGTAATTTGTTAAAAAAATATAATAATCTTGCATGTCTTGAACATTAACTCAATTTATCTATTTAATATCATTGTACTGTTTTCAACAGCTTTTATCCAAACATTTTCATAGCTTTTAACAAGAATTTTCACAATTTGCCAAATGCAAGTTTGTTTAAAATTGGTTTCAAAAATTATTTTTGCCTTTATGAGAGAATTGATTTGTAAAATCAATTACAAACAGACTATTTTGGAGAAACATGTTTGACCAAGAAAAGTACTAAATTATCCGCACATTATTTATAAAAGGACATTCAAAGCCTTTTTAAAACTATTTACTTTAATGTCACTAATCTCCAGGGAAAGAGACAGTTACACATTTTTTTAACACTTTTTTCAAATGTATTCGTTGTTGAGTTTTTTTTTAGTAATCATTATTATAAATAGTCATAGGGAATATGATGATACAAAAGTATAAGAAAATTAACCACAACATATAATTTGCATGTATAGAATACTATTTTTTTTTTCCGATGCCCTTGTTGGTTATTTTCTCACAATAAATCTATTTTGAACAATTTTACCCAAATACTTTCCATAGTTTTCAACAAGAGTTTTTGCACTTTTTGCCAAAAAGTTTCTAATTCCGTGTAAATTTGCTTAAAGCTATTTTGAAAATTAGTTCCTTTTTTAATTTAAAAACTATTTTTTAGAATCAAATTCAAACGGGCTCTTAATATCGTCCAATGAATAAACTAGTATGATCATCTCATTTATGAGCAGTGAGAAATTGAATTATAATTGTGGCGCATGACAGATTTATCCATTGGAAAACTGTTCTACCATTGGTTTACTAAGTAAAGTAATATCATCGATGCCATGATTGCATTAATGTTCTCATATTCAGTCAGGAGTTAACAATGTATTAAAGTTCGTCAGAGCTTCTAACTTTGGTAGCAGTGTTTCTTGTTTTATGGTATAACATCTTGTTCACGCCTGAAGGGAGACATGTAATTGCATTTCAAAGGTTTTAAATTGTCATAATCTAAGAGGACAAAGTGGCAAATGCAGTCAAACTGAGTATGATCACAATACTTAACCAGGCCAAATAACAGCTAAGAGCGGAATAGAAAAGGGGGCAGATAATAGAGCCCTTGTGGGGGTGGGGGTTGGGTGTGTGTGGGGGGGGGGGGGGGCACTCACAGTCTCATGAGACTGTGCGGTTAACTGGACTTCGCTAAACTGAGAATATGTAAAGAAAAAAAGAGCGTTAATTACTTAGCTATGGTTGTTCAACCACTCCAGTGTAGAGTTATAGCCCCTATTTATAGTGCGTTGGAGATCACCTTAGAGCAAGGGATATCTCATTGAGCTATCACATCGATAGTGATCGTGACCATCATTCCTAGGATGTTAGATGGATAACACCGTGAGCCCAGCGGTGTCGGCTCTCATCAGAAAGGTCTCCGGACTCAACTCAGCCACCTAACTCTAGTTAGTTACCATATTCCACTTCAATATGCAATATTAGCGGCTTACACGCAAATGGAGCTGATTGAATATTGGATTACTTATCATTGGCTCAAACCGTTAATAAAACTCGAATTGAAGTTTGAGTTTACTCCACAAGGCGAGCTCGAGCACGTTGGGTAAGCTATAAAACAACATTTTTTAATTTTCCTTTTCGTAGCAGCGCTGGATGTGCACAAGAGTCCACCTGGACTAGACTTGTACCCAAACTTTTGAATAGCTTGACACATCCTAAAAGCTCCAAGAAAAGGTAGAAGAGAGTCATGTTATGGTCAACAAAAGCCAACCACAAAGCAACATTATTGTACTTAATATAAGTTACACTAATGACCCAATAAGTTAAAAAGGGCAAGGAGTGCGTTATTGAGCGGCTACGGAAAAGCGTAAACGCAGGCTTCCGGACTCGAGAGAAGTAGAAGGATTGCCTTTGTGTGGGGCTTTTTTGCTTGGTTTGCAAAGCTATCGCCCTAGAGAGAAATGATGCTGAGAGCGTGTGTCATGTGCTTGGGAGGCTTGAAAGATGAGGGTTTTGAGTGAGCTGATGGATTAAGTAGTGACTCCATTGATTGCCCAGAGGACCACCAGATGGGGACCAATGTTTGGTAGGCAACTTTGGGCTTGGCCATGTGACCTGACATGACCCCAAACGACTTCTTTTCTGCCTTTGTTGCCATGGGATTAGAACACGTGCAAAGGGAAGCCAAGATTGATTTTGGGTTAAAGTTTGTGCATGCTCCAACCATTATTATCCAAATTAAAAGGCTGAGTGATTGATGAAGCTTATAATGGCTAATATGATAACCTAGAAAATACCATCGTAACATCACCTGGCATCGATCTTTGTGATTTTGTTTCTCTTCTCACCGCGTACTAGCTTCACATCCTTTGCATGAGTGAGAGTGGTTGGGAATGGTCATGGTAGACTGGATATGTACTCTCAAGTTGTCTCTATTATTCATGTTTGTCTATGGAGCATCCATCAAGGAAAACATTAATTAATAGGGAAAAATGTGTAAAAAGAAAGTCAAATGTGTTGATATGTCATTGACAACTTCTCTCTGAGTGTGATCCGAAACGATGTAGTTTTGAAAATTCTTAGTATTTTTTTTTGGTTTAGCATTCCTGGTTAGATCACAACAACAAATTCTAATTGGATCACCCCCCATTGCCACCACTACCCACCACCTCCATCAGTCGTCGCCTCTAGTGTTCACCACCACCACTACTGGTCTCTCTCTATCTTAAACCCATTACCTCATCCCACGACAACCACTAAGCAAAACAAGGCGAACCGATGGGATTCAAGGAGTTTTTCAGCAACTCTTTGTTGCTTCAATGGAGGACACTAACGACCAGAGTCCTCCGGTAACTCTTTGTTGCTTTGTTTTGCTTCGCCCTTCGGGCAATTAGCAATAATTTTTCAGTGGACCAACATTATCATTGGCAAAAATGGTAGTAGTTGTGACGGCCTGGGGATGTATGCTCAATAGAGTGGCCTAACTTCCTTCTTTATTGGTGGCCGTAGAGAAGTTGTCGATGATACAACAACACATCCAATTTTCTCGAAATATATACCGTAACTTAATAATTACTCAATGCGGTTCCACACTATATCCACCAAAATGCGGATATTGGTACTTGTATGATGCTATATATCTCTGCAAAATTTTAAATTATAGCAAATGGAATGTATATTACTCGACTCGTATGAACTGGGGATGGAAAAATTTGCACAAAGCAATCAAATTTATTCCCTTTTTTTTTGGGAAGAATTGGTTCAGCTTTTCATGGTCAAATTGGTCCTAAGGTAGTGTACGCTGACATTATAACTCGATTTAGGGTAATATCAACTGAATAAAACACTACTTGTCATACGTGTATAGTCAAAGAGACGTGTTAAATTTTGATATGAGCAAGAACGTATTCACCAAACGCAAGGTATAGCTATTTTTGCTACATGCCCCCCCCCCACCCCACCCCCCCCCCCCACCCCCACACGCACAAAAGTCACACACAGTCTCACTCAAACCACTACCCCCAAAAGAAAAGAAAACATACTCTAAAGGAGATAATTGTAGCATTTTCTACTTAGTACAAACTTGATGCTGACCACCATATTACCTAAGTCAAGAAGGAAAGTAAGCGGGAAAGAAGGGCCAAAGGATTGGGCAAAGCTGCCTATGAGAGCCCAAACCTCTTAGACCTAAATACAGTCTCGACAAGGGTCATCTCACCCCAGCCCAAGAGCTGGAGTGGTCCGGTAGAAAGATATTTGGCAAAAGAGGTAATATCAATACTAATTTTATATAGAAATAGTGTGTTTTTGGAATGACGTAATGAACAAATATTCTTGCCTTAAGCTTCCACCTTTACTTAAGGCTGGCTTCCTTTTTTGATCGATAATAATAATATCTTCATCTTCATACCACAAAGATGAAAGTATCCTGACCATAATTCCACATCTCCCACTTTATGAAGATTGAAATTTCCTTTCTTTTCTTCCCCTTTTGAGTAATTCCAAATTAGCCAAATATAACATTTTTGAGTTTGAGTGTAAATTCGTCCAAAAACAAAGAGGAATTGAGGAATTAGCACGTAAATATATCTCTTTGGGTAAGTGAAAAATGCGCAAAGTACAGCATTGCGAATGATTTCGATGGCAATGGACTGATTTTCTTTCTACTAATTTTTGTACACTTACAGCCCATGGACTTTTTGTGAACTTTTTTTTTGAGAAAATGGATATCGCGCACGAAAGCCAGGATCTTTCAGAAAATGGATTCATTTCCTATCCGTAAAGGTTATAGCTTTCGGGAATGTCCCGGGCATCTACCATTATACCCACAATGATTGATTGATTGGTCGGTCTGAAGCTATCGACAAAAAAGATCACTTCTTGACTTAGAGATAGGCAAGGGTCTATTTGCTGATTTGCAACATGCAGAAGGATCTGATACAATTTACTTAAAGCAGCTATTGCTTTAACAATGAGCTGATTGTGTTGGAAACAAAAGAAATGCATATGTTATGGCGTCTTTTTGCTTTTTTTTTTTTTTTTTGCAAAATTGTCTAATAGTTGTATCTAGAGTGGAAGGGTAAAATCAAACTTCCTTTTATGTGCAACAAGGAGATATGCTTTCTAATAAATACATAAAGCTCGTAAGTTATTAACCACTAAAAACTTTTTTAAGCAAAACAAGAAACCGGATTACAACTGTTCCACCGGAATCCACGTGTTGCTGCCATACTTGTCCAGTGGGACTCATTGAACCCCCTGCCAAACAAACCTGTTCCCGACACAACAAAAGCCAGAAAACAACCGCCAATCACTATCTCCCCGGAGTTCAGATCGAACACTGCATCACACGTGTCGCATCCCATAGGCGCAAACAGTGTACAGAAATTAAAATCCTTGCACCACGGGATCGCTCCTCCTAATTTCCCGATCCCTTGTCCCGTTATTACAGTTTCCGGATTATCTTTTGTCGTATCTCACAGCCTTTAGTACCAAATCAAACCGTCAAACCACTTTCCCTATTCGAAATCTTCGGACTCGCCTGATGAGCCGCCACGTGTCGCCCCCACCCCTCGCTTCTATAAATTTCAAAAATCCAAATAAAACAATTCAACTGCTCCCTCCCCACCCCTCACTCTCTCACTAACGATTCCATTTCCGGCGGTTTTCTCTATGCAGTTTGCCTCTCCGTTCAAATCTCCGATCAGTTCAGAAAACTCAAAACTTGCGCTTTGATTTGATCTGGTTGCGGACATGTTCGTGAAAAAGCTAGTTGAAAAGGCTTCTTTGAAGAAGGTAAGCTGCTGATTTGATCTGTTCTTTTTTCCGATCATCTCTTCCTTCAATCCGCTTTTTTTTCTCTCTGTTATTGCACTGAAGAACCTGAGATTGACCATATGTTTGCCTCCTGGGTTTGGTTCATAGTATTTAGATAAACACATTCGTTTGATCCAGTGATTTCAACTCTACTTTAGGAGCTTTAATTTACTGCTAATGTGATGATGTCTGCATTGTTAACGCGCTTTATAATCTGAGTTTTTCCTCGGTGTTTTTAATTTACAAATTCATTTTTTGTTCTCATCTACGCTTATCTCACTGATTCTTTGTCCACTGAATAAGTTGTTAGTGCGATCTGGCCGTCCGTCAAAATCTAATTTTTTTTTAAATATATGGTCCGCTACATTATTTAGCGGACGATGATTTTGACCAAAATGACTCGAAAGTTTTAATGAGCAGGAGAGATTCGCAGGTAAATAAGGAGGATAGTATTTTAAATTTCATCGTCCACTACATTACGTGTCTACCACATTATACGGCAAACGATGAAGTTTATTTAAGAAAAAAACAAAAAGTGACTCGTCCATTCTCAAGAAGAAAAAAAAAACAAATAACAAACAATTCACATCTTTTTCCTGGTTGGTTAAAGACTGTACGCTCATGGTATCATGTGAATTTTGCTTTAAAATGGAAAGTGAGAAGCATTTTGCTAAGAGGCGTGAAGGACTAAATTAGTATATTGTCTTTTGATATGAAATTATTGGCTGCTACTAGGGCTATAAATGAACCGAGCCGTTCACGAACGGCTCGTTGTTTGTTCTTCTTAAAACTCATTAGCGTTCGTTCATATAATATACAAAACGAACATGAACACTCTGAAATGTTCGCAAACGTGTTCACGAACAATAATATATTAATTATAATATATTTAAAGAATTATATTTACATAAATATCATAAATTAATGTTTAAATTTGGATGGCCTAAAGCAAGCCCACTTATAAATATAGAGCTCATTACTTATGCATAAGTCCAACTCCTAATAGCCTACTATATGAAGCTCATTATCTAAGAAACCCCAACTATATAAACTCAACCTAAACACCCATATACATAAGTAACATTACATATTCAAGGACAGCCGCACGCCGCACTCTGGCCCCTCCCTCGTCTCTCTCCCTCACAGACACCACACACGCACCTCACCGATTGCACATGGCCTCTCTCTCTCCCCCTCTCTTCACAACCCACATTACGGATTCACGGTTATGACGCCGATCACTGATCTAGCTCGAGGAAGAGGGCAACCACCTGTGCAAGAGCGCAACCGAAGAAAATTGAGCTGCTGTAATTGGGCCCTTTTTTTATACATGCAACCACCGGTGCCCAAAGATCTCGATTACTGATGTAACTTTGCTTGCCATCGACGTCGTCATCTCACAGTTGCCGGCGGCACATGCATCGTCCCGTTTTTTCTGTCTTCATCGCCAATGATCAAGATCTCTTTTGTAGTGATTTTGATTCTCCATCCCCTTCCTTGTATCTTTTGTAATATAATTTTGGATTCATTATAGCT
This sequence comes from Escallonia herrerae, assembly GCA_033070095.1. Lineage (NCBI taxonomy): Eukaryota > Viridiplantae > Streptophyta > Magnoliopsida > Escalloniales > Escalloniaceae > Escallonia > Escallonia herrerae. The sequence goes on along the minus strand of JAVXUP010003396.1, from coordinate 14,860 downwards.
TGATGAGATTGAAGGATTTGAGGATTATTTGCAAATTTTAGGGATTTGGTTGGAATTGAATATGTACACGAGCCGAGTTTCCGAACTCGAGCTCGGCTCGTAGTATTAAACGAATCGAGCTCGAATTTTATAGTCATGAACTCGAGCCGAGTTCGAACATCGCTGTTTTGGTTTTAGACAAACTCAAGCCAAGCTCGAACATAACAAAAGTTAAACGAACCGAGTTCGAACACACCCATGTTCGGCTCGAACTTGATTCATATACAGCTCTAACTGCTACATGTAAGACAATGTCGCCTGCCACCTCATAGGCCTTTATTTTTCATTCACAAATGGCTTATAAACTTTTTTGATAACGGTTTTTTTCTTCTTCTTTTTGACCTTTCAGAGCTCATGATAATGTCTTATGGTTGGTTTTCTTAAATAAAACTTATTATACCTTTATGGTTTTGCCAAAAGAAAAAACGTATTTACAATTAAGGGATATCATTAATTGTTTCAAACCTATTATACATCGTTGGTTTTGCTTTCCTGAATAACTTGATATGACAATTTTTCGCATTTATATTTTTTACACGATATCGTTTATGAACCACTGGAAATTCACCCATTTGCAATTCGCACGTCATTAAATTTACTTTTCCACTAGTCACTATAAAAAAATCATCATATTGTTAATTTTCATTGGTAAAATGGTTAGGAAATTGTAAAAGGCAAGTATTCCAAGTGAAATCCTGGAGGAGTGGAGGACCCATATAATTTGTTTTCTTTTGCGGGACGTCAATTACTTTTGCAAACCAAAAAAGGAACTGGGGACATCTTGAGCCTAAGTGGTCGGTGAACGTAGTCCATGTGGTGGGCGGTGATGAACTGACAGCTCTTATGGCCGCTTGGGCCTACCACATACCCGACCTCTTCATGGGCTGAGGAGAAGTGGGCTCTGGGCTGATGATGGGTTTGCTCTGTGATGGTCCGCCGGCCCGATGGATCGTTTGGGCCCCCATTTCAGATCAATCTCTCCTCCGGTTAAACGCCCGACAATACAGGAGAAACTGTGTGAAATGAAGGAGAAAACCCCCTGAATTCAGAAGGCGGCATGCAAATCGTCAGATTGAAAAACGCTTCAAAGAATTGTAATTGAAAGCCTCTGTAGAGGTTGATGAGGGAAGCATGAGTAATAGGGTCCTGCAACTGGGTGACTACCTTTTGCCACAGCCACAAGAATGGCGGTGGCATTCTATGCATTCGATGATAGTAGTGTTGTTTGTTTGAATTCATATCTGTAGTCCACCATCTTTTGTCGCTAAAAGTGTACTTCAGTGACGCATTTTATCGAGGCAGTAGATGAGTAAAGTGAAAATAACCTCTTTCAAAAGTGAAAGAAGCTCTCTATGTCAAGTCTTTAAGATCTCTTTACTTTATGTCACTTTTAATTGGAGGAGATGATCAGGTGAAACGTATTATTGAGCTTGCTTTGAACTAAGAAACCACTTAATGGAGTACATGGAGAAATGTCGGAGCCACTTCGTGCGGGTTTAGTACTTCTTGCTCAGGACTGCACATTTTGGTACCTTAAATTGGAGGGAACGGTAGAAAAAAATTCCAACGAAACAAATTAATTATTGAGCATTAAATCGGAGAAAACATTTTACATGTAAAATATTTAGGGACGAGTTGTGTACAAGCTACGTTGTATGAACTTTCGCGCTTTGTGCTTCAGGTTGGCGTATTCTTAGTGAAATCCTACTTGGGCAGTGGCACCAAGGGTGCTTGAAAAGGAAGTGGACAAGTTTCACCGTGTGAATCTTTAGTTGCATAAAGCGTTTGCGGAGATGGGGGGAATGAGGTTTCAGGCCGGGAGCGTCAAGAGAACTGGAGAATCCTTCAGCTGGTCTGAGCAATGTCGGTTTTCTATTATGTATGATTATGCTCAAACTAGTTTGAAACATTTTGAAATGGTGAAGATATACAAATCTCTAACTCGATAAGGAGAAAAATAGGAGAATGAAAGGACTGTCCCGTAAAGAACATGGACGGCATAAGTAACCTCATAGTTTCTTGATGCTATTTTCTGAGCTGCCACTTGCCAGCATTCGCACAGAGTCTGCGAGTAGTGGTTTTGATAATTCTTACTGATTGTTTTGCAGCCAGGAGGGAGCTCAGAGGGTCTGAAACCTGAGGATGTAAACCCACGCCTAGTTTTCCACTATGGCATTCCATCAGGGTCTCTGTTGTTGGCTTATGACTCCATTCAGAAGATATTCGCTCTCTCTACCAAGTAAGCTACTCCTGCCCTTTAAGTTAGATAAGTCATTTTCTGTTGATCTTGTCAGCCACGTCTACTGAACATCGTGCCTGTCATTGTACTCTTGGTGTAAGACCTTTTCATATACACAATTGTTGTATGCATTTTGACTTTTCATTAACGTTTTACATACCTTGACTATCTTATCAGTGCTAAGATACTGTGAAGCTCATTTGTTTTTACTAGCGCATTTCACGTTGCTCTAGCTATATATTACAAAAGCAGCATAATCATATTTAATGTTCTGCATTTCAAAAGTGGCTCCAGTGCTGCAATTCTGCAGTGCTGTTCTGATTAGAGAAAAATTTTAACGTTTTATTAAGGTGTCAGTTATCTGACAAACACACTACTGCATCCTTTACATTGTAGATTGGGTTTAATTTGGTAGAGTTTAACGAGATAGAGGGATATTTCTCAGAGATGGCCGGATCAAGTTATTTGGGAAGGACAACACTCAAGCTTTACTGGTATCGGCTGAAACCGTTTCAAGCAAGTTTTTGCAGGTATGTGTCCTGTGAAACATTGTCTAGTCAATGTAGTAAACTGAGAGGCATTTTTCGTGCTAATATAAACTTCAGTTGTTCAAGTTTCTCTGAATTTTCTGGTATACTAGAGCTCATCTATAAGACATTTATTGATACATATGTAACTGATCTTGCAGTTTATTGAGAACCAAGGAATCCTTCTACATGTAAATGCCAATAATCACATTGAGGCAAGTCATTCGACAAACATAATCGATGAAGTTCATGGTTTATTGAAGTTATCCTTCTGATTTTACTTTTTACTGAATCCTTTCATGTAGTACTTTCTTGTTCTGTAATATTGGGATTCTTTGCTAAATGAATTCTAAGCAGGTCTGGGACATAGAACGGAGATTGTTGTCTTATGTGCACGTTTCAAAAGAAGAAATTACCTCTTTTACGACCCTGCCACGTTCGCTTTATATGTAAGTGTTTCTTATAGGTGTAAATGATTTACAGGACTAGAATTCTTTGAGCTGTGAATGCTGTATATTTCCTGGCAGGTATCTTGGAGACTCTGTTGGTAATATTTCAGTTTTGCAGCTTAATAGAGAACCATGCAACATAGTACAGATGAAATACAGAATCCCATCTTCAGCATCTCATGGTGAGAAGTATTCTTGTTCAGAAGCTGTTGCTCATTCATCTTACTTTTGTCCATTTAAACCTGTTCTCTGCGATATTTGCATCTCTAGATGTGTAACTAGTTCGTGGTTGCTTTTCTGTATAACTTGTTAGTATGATCACGACTCAACTTAACTTGATAAAGCCAAAAAGCGTAATATGTGGGTTGGTTTTGGCCAAAACTATTCCCTTTAGACGTCTTGCTTTATAACGATCCAGATCATATTACTTGTTCGTCTATATGTATAACTGGGTTCTTTCTATTCTATCTCGAAATTACTTAGATATGGTATGAATTGGATGCCTTTCATAGATGAACAGCTGATGTTTTTCATAGACCAATCACGAGATAAACAAGAATAGTTGAACAGTTGAGTACTAGAGCTCGTTCTCTAGAAAAGATTTCAAAGTACCTTTTTTCGGAACGGAAGTTTGTTTTCTTCCTTTCTATTAACTCCCGTTAATCTGTTTTCCACCTTTAGCACATTTTGACTTGATGAATCAAACTCGTATAGGGGATTCTATCGAGCATACTGCTGTAATGCATATACTGCCTCAACCAACAGCTGAAAATAAGAGGTAATTGTCCCTATATTGGCACTTCCCTCTCTTTTTGCTATTGCTTTTCGATAACAAGGGACTGAAGAAACGAAAATAGTGACAAAAGTGTTAACATGTTCAAATGAACGAATATAAGTAATCTAACGTGAATATAAAGCATGATTGAGTAACCCTGATTTACCACCTCCGGCCATGTTGACTGTGTGCTAGGTCTTCTACTCTCTCTACGCACCCGAATGCTGTCCTTGATGGGATGGAAAAGCTGGTATTGTGAATAGGGACCTAGCCATACTTTCATAGCACTCGTAGTAGAGTTCGAACCCATCACGAACTTCTTGGAGATAGGCTCTCTCACTTTCCTCCATCCTTATCTTGCACCACGGCTAAGGCGTAACTAAGGTGCACCATTAACCGGTGTGTATCAATCACTAGCAGTCAGACGGAATTACAGGTATGCCTTGTTAGATCGAGCAAAAACCAATTGGGTTTTGGCAAATTACCATATCAGGTTACATAGGATATTCTTACAAGAATTCCTTCACCTTTAATAGGGCATTGTACTTTATGCCTGACCAAGGGTTTTAGGGCCAACAGCATTCTACTTGACTGCCTGATATAGGTATGCATAGAGCACTTTAACGTAGTTTGTCATGCATGACCAAGAATTCTAGGGCCAAAAGCATTCTATTCAACTTTCTCATAGTGAATGGTGAAGGCCTGTGGATGTCGGTGAAAGTCCAATTTCCCAACTCCAAACTGAGTCATATGTATACAAATGGCTTTAGTTTAACAAGACTTCCCACAATTCCCCTTCACGATGAGGTTGCTTCTTTACAATCACAACTTGGGTGGGGGGTTTTAGGGCTGAATTTTCTGTCTGAATCCATCAAATTGATGTATTCTGCCTTTGTTCCTTACGGTAGTAGTTTGACAAAATAGAGAAAAAAAAAATGAGTAACCAGAGAGAAAGAGAGAGAGAGAGAGAGAAAAGCTGGAAGATGTCTTTGAGCTATGTTACATGATTCTTCAAAATGTATGAAGTACTCGACACTTGGATATGGGTACGGGATATGTGTCCGGCACATCCCGTAGGATATGCCATTAAGAACACTACATTATAGTATTTCTTTTAGTTCGTTAATGATTTGAGATGATCTCAGGTTAAATTAAAACGATATGCGTAATTTAAACACCATTTAGACTAAGGGATAAGTAAAATACAAGAACATATAGGAATATTTTGCCGTGTCCACGTGTCTTGGGTTTTGAAAAATAGACGAATACTGGACACGTATCCGACTCGGACACTAGTACCGAGTCCATGTAACATTGGTCTTTGTAACATGCGCCTTTAAAACGAATTCTTTCCCCAATTCCCTTTGAAGCTTTGGTACGTTTGGCGAGATGCTTCTTAACAAGCCCAATCTTGGACTAAGATTTGGTTCTTGTCATGGCTATTATTCTTGTCATGCTGTAATTTATGGGCCTGAATATCTGATCATTTGTTTCAAATCTTGAAGCCTTGGTTAGGATTCCTCTTCTATGATCCTATCCATTGTAACATGAACTCCACAGTTTGAAGATTAGCGGACATCTAACATCCGCAGTAGGTATTACCTCTTACATCCATAACTGACTGAACTTATGGCACATTGTTACAAAATTTGGAGACTTTTACCTATTTGTCCCTCCTTCATCTCCCTTTTTCTTTGCCTTCATGGGAACATAAAATAGTTATATCTTGTCAAGTGCCAATAAGTTAATGTGTTCTCCTGCTGTATTATTAACCAGCATCCAATCTAATCGTTCTTGCCTTCTTTGCTAATCATCTTTCTCTTCTGCCTTGTCTAGTACTTCGATGAACCTTTAACTGGCCTTTCTTTCTAAACAAATCATGGTGTACGGCGTAGTTTTCGCTTTCGTTTTCTGATTTCTGGCCGGCCTAAGTCTCACAAAGTGAAGACTTTGATCTGAGATGCAAATGCCCAAAGCACCCCCTTGAACTCATAGGTCACCTCCAAAGTCCTCCTTCCGGAATCTACAAATGTTCCTCTGTTGTGGTCCCATAAGCCAAGGTGTCCATCCATGAAGTAAACAGCACCCCCGATCGTCAGGCCATATGTGATCCTTCGTAAGATACTGAAGCACGGTGGATTATGTTGTTTCTTATACTTGCCTCAGTAGCCTCAAATGCATCATTTTGCCAATAGGACCTTATGATGAACTCTATCCCAAGCCAATCAAAGTCCATACTAGATAGCACATAGTTCCACATTTATATTATATGCACTCCCCAACGTTTTGCTGTATTCCACTTAGAAGTTGAATTTATCATCTTGGATTAACCCTGCAGCTGCTGCTTTTTGCAAAAGCATCATTGGTGGTGCCATCTATATTGAGATTATACTTAACTTTTTTCCTACAATACACGGATTTTGCAAATTCTTATATCTTGCCATCTTGTTTTGATGCAGGGTTCTCTTAGTTTATAGAGATGGTTTTATCACATTATGGTCAATTCAAGATAGCAAAGCCATTTTTACAACTGGTGGAGTCATGTTGCAAACACGATCTTATGAGACAAAAGAAGTAACAGCTGCATGCTGGGCTTGCCCTTTTGGCAGTAAAGTAGCAGTTGGATACAGCAGTGGAGAGATTTCTATTTGGGGTGTTCCATCTGCCTCAAATATAAAAACTGAAGTAGAAAACGATAAGGAGTTACGTAACATCCAAAATGCTCCTATATGTAAATTGAATCTTGGGTATAAATTGGACAAGATCCCTATAGCTACTATGAAGTGGGCTTATGCAGATGGGAAAGCAAGTCGACTCTATGTTCTCGGCTCCGCTGACTACGCAACTGCCAATTTGTTGCAGGTACTGGGTGCTTTGTTATTTTATTTATGCATGTTCTTCCAAATAGTTTCCCATCATTCACTATAATTGTCTACTACTAGCCTCTTTAAGGTATTTTGATTAGACAATTAGCAAGTTAGTCTCCTCTTGGTAGGGCTTTAGCCAACAGTCTCAACACAACCTTGTCCTCCGAAACTAATACAGAAATGATCAGTTTTCCTGACATTATTCGTGCTAGTTACCATGGCACATGTGATGCGTGCGAAAATGAAGTTAGCAATATGCTATTTTTATAATATCAGGCTCGGCCTTTAGAATTTATTTTAACTACATTTTTCAATAAGTTTAGTTTGTGAAAACTAAACATGTCCTTAGAGGTAGTTATTACTAGTTAAGGTTTTTATTTTGTGTCACTTTCTTAAATTTTCTTAGCATGCCCACATGTCACCATATTAGACAGGTAGTTACGTAACACCAAAAGACCAAAAGGGGTATTCCCTTTATATATAGTATAGAAGTATAGATGTAAAATCATTATCCAAATGATGTACCATTGGCTGTGTCAAATTGAGTTGCACCTATTATATATCGCTATCTTTGAAGGTTCATAACCAGCTATAAAGTTATTCTGGAGGCAACTTCTGTATGTTGCAATATTAATTTTCTTATGCACAAGTGCTTGCTGGATCCAAATGACATTCTGAATTATTTTTTCATTTGTACCTTATGCGAAAAGATTACACTGATTTGGCAGGTAATTATAATTAATGAGCATACTGAATCTCGAACAATTAAGTTGGGGCTGCATCCGCCTGAGCCTTGCGTTGATATGGAGATTATTTCAAGTTCCTATGAACAAAGCAAGCACAAACAAGATTCTTTTCTTCTGCTTGGGAAATCAGGTCAAGTTTATGCCTATGATGATAGTAATATCGAAAAATACCTGCTACAGTCTCAATCTCGGTCCCCACCATCACTTCCGAAGGAGGTAATGGTGAGGCTTCCATTTGTGGATTCAACCATCACTACAGCAAAATTTGTAACAGACAACCCATATCAGTTATCTTCTGCAGATAAGGTAGATATGAACTTTTTTAATTCATCACTTAACAGTCCTATTACCATTAAGCACTATGTGATAGCATTTCAGATGTCATTGAAAAAGCTCAGCTCTTTCTGGTTTTGTAGGAATATTTTCTGATGCAGAAAAATATTCCACCACTTTTTACGTTGGACGTGACGCAAAGAGATGGAACCTGCTCAAACTCAACCCACTTCAGCACATTTTCAAATTTTAAGAACTTGTACATAACAGGACACAGTAATGGAGCCATAAACTTTTGGGATCTGTCGTGCCCACTTTTCTTTCCAATCATATCGTTAACCCAACAGGTAATGCTTAAAGTATTATCACTTATCTTCTGTTTAAAACTGGAAGCAGGTCATTACTAATGGAGTTCCCACTTCTCATGCCATTTTCTCACTCTTATCGTCATCTTCATTCCCGCCAAGACATTTGGCCGCAGAATCTTTTCCTCACTAGTTTTTTTCTATGTTCTTAAAACTGATCTTTTGCTTAAACAAAAATGGCTTAAAAAAGATTTAAATGGGCATCCCTAAAATGTTAGGTAATTTTTTTTTATGGTACAAAAATGAATTGTACTATGCAGTGCATTGCAACATCTCAGATCATTGAAATTCTGCTGCTTATTAAACTCTGCGTGCTATTATGCAGAGTGAGAATGATTCTTCTTTAAGTGGCATACCACTGACAGCACTGCATTTTGTATTAACTCTCGGCTTCTCATTTCTGGAGATCAAATTGGAACAGTTAAGTGTCTCTGTTGATTGATAACTTTATGTAGAGATAGTAATAATTGTTCCATGTAGCTTTGGAACTGTGGAGTGTGATAACTTTATATCTTATGCAGGTTAGGATATTCAAATTAAAACCCGAGCCATATGGCACAGAAAGCAGCTTTATGCCCTTCCAAGGTATTATTTACATAGCTTTCTCACAAGGTCATCAACCGGATATTTGTTTAGATCACAAAGTAGGTATCTGCTTTATAGGAAATGACTGCTGAATACAACACGATCAGCAGCCTAATATCAACTTCGATGATTTCCTGTCAATCGAGTCACTGTGGTCATCCTTCATCTTAGGATGTTGACACATTTTTACCACTTCTTGGCTCATAAGATATTCTACAGCACTGTCAGCATGAATAGTTCTTAGGGGATATAAGTTATACAAGTTTTCATAATTACATAAGGAATGCATTAGATCAAAATCATAGATGCATTTAAATGCTATCATATTTACTTCACACCTCTAATCTGGTTTCTTTCTGATGTATCTTTTCCTATTTCTAGGAAGTTCAAAGAAAGGGAGCAATCACATCATCCACAATCTTAAGGTTCTAAAGGTCAATGGAGCTGTGCTTTCCATAAAAGCATCATACAGTTCAAAGCATCTTGCTGTTGGGTCTGATCAAGGATATGTAAGTTTTTTCTGCTCTATTTCCCACTTACCTCTGTCAGAGTTTGATTACGTGGTTCTATGTCAAGGAACTATGTCAGGTTGCTTGTAGTTGTCTATTCATTTTGAAAGGCTGAAATACATACTCGTAGCTACTTCCACGTGGTTAATCGTTTAATTTATTTATACACTAAACTCTTTAGTCAAATAGAATGAGCTGAAATAGATAGAAAAGAAAGATAGTGTTCGTTAGGAGCAGTGCTGAATGACTACTAGTTCGAGCATTCAGCTACTTGGATTATAGTCGTGCAGGAAGGCTGCCTGCCGCCAGCAGTCTCCTCAGGGGAGGAAAGTCTTACATATTTGAGAACTTTCGACTCCAGCAAATTTGACAGCCGCTAAATGTATTTATTAGTTACTTCAACATCATCGTCGTATTCAAGATTTAGGTTTTTGTGACTTTACGTGTACCAAGCATGTGTTGACAAATTTATGCATTCAGGTATCACTCATAGATATGGAGGGGCCCACTCTGTTATATGAAAAGCATATTGCAAGTGAACTGTCTAGCGCTGTCATTGCTCTGCAGTTTGAAACTTGCAGTTTCCATGGCTTTGAGAAGAATGTTATAGTGGTTGCCACAAAGGATTCTTCAGTTTTAGCACTTGAAAGTGATACAGGAAACTTGCTAAGCTCTTGCATGGTCCATCCTAAGAAACCCTCTAAAGCATTATTCATGCAGATTTTGGGTAATTACTAAAGCAAACTTCCTTGAGGTTCTTTTGTGATGTCAACTTGAACTAATGTGTAAAAATTCATAGATGTATATAACCACTTATTTTAATTTCTGCTAGAATGAATATCAAACTATTGGCAGAGATTTTATTCTGCTTCTATTTTGCAGATACATCTGTGGAGGGATTAAAACAGGAGCAGGCCTAGAGTCGAGTAAGGGGAACCCCGTTGATGACGGCATACGAAAGCAGTTACTGCTTCTACTGTGTTCTGAGAAAGCTGTTTACCTCTATTCTTTGACGCATGTAGTCCAGGTTCTGATTCTTAGTTATTTAGGAAAATGTTCAATAGACATCGTTAATAGTTCATACCAATGTATTCCTTTCTTTTCTTCTCCTTTCAGGGTGTTAAGAAGGTGTACTACAAAAAGAAGTTCCATTCCTCTTATTGTTGCTGGGCGTCAACATTTGACACTCCTTCTGATTCTGGCCTTGTACTCCTATTCTCTAGCGGAAAATTTGAGATCAGGTGATGGCTCTTTTATTTATTCTCTCATCTTAAGTCGATAGGATTTAGCATATTTTACCTGCTGTAAAGTCACATGTAAGGTGGGTATAAACCAAAATTTTCACCTCTTTGAAATAATATCATGCACCATCACGTAGTTTCTCACTATACCTGTGGTACAAACAGGCTTAAACTTGCAGACTAAGATATAGGCTCTGCCTCCTTCATCGAAGTTACTTTCATCTGGAAAGTTTACTGATTCAATGCTTTTCTTATTCGTTGAAATTACCATCATCTCCACCATGCACATACCTGACGGTGATGAAAGATGTAAAATTCCCATTTGTGTTAAATCAGATGAAGCCTTAATTAGACCCAGAGGTCTTATGCTTGCTCATGTGTCTCTAAACTGAAAAAATTCTATCATCGGGAATTGAGCTAACCATGAAATTTATTATATGCACATTTGCTATTGGTCTTGCCTTGTAGAACATTATTCCCACTTTTTGTCTAGAAAAGATGGATAGCACACATTTCTGTTAGTTATTAAGAGTTGCCCAGTTTTTTCGCCTCATAGTGGGTTAAATAATTGCTGCTGCACCTATTCTTACTTCGTGGAATTTCAGATCGTTGCCAGAATTGTCCTTGTTAAGGGAAACATCAATTGGAGGTCTCATATTTTCAAGTTCCAAAGTGAACGGTATTTCGGATAAATCGATATGCTCTTCAAGGGATGGAGAAATTATAGTGGTAAACCTTGTTAGTTCGTAATTTTGCTTTCAAAGCTTATGGCAGTGCAGCCTGGTTTGAATCTCTAAAATTCCTTTTACAGGTAAATGGTGATCAAGAAGCCTGCATTTTCTCAGTTTTACTGCGAAAGGAAATCTATAGGTGATGTACAAGTGGTGACCGTGATTTGTACTTCTTTTATCTTTCAAGAAAACATCTGTATTAGTGCTTCCCATTTAATCGCTTAGACAGTAAGTCGTATAATTGGGTATTTGGAGCAAGGGGGATTGGAGCAAGCCTTCACAAAAAGCCCCTCCAGAGGAAAGATTACAATGATAACAATAAACAACAAAAGTTAAACCTGAATTTGCGGTAGTCTTGTCTCCCGTAATACTAGCTGCTTCAGTTTCCAGAGCCCAACAACAGAGTCGCTTCCATAAGGAGTCCTTATAACAACTTGTGTAGCTGTCATGTCCACATAACGTGACTCATCTCTGTTTTCTTGGTTATGTCTCTTTTGATTTAGTTTTCATACGTACCTCCTGTGTTGATTGTTAGTACTTTCTCTACTATATTCTTGATTGGCAACTTCGAACTCCAAATTTCACTCCTCGTGTTGTGTGGTGATTTATTCCTCTCTCTCAGGCATCTAGACTCCATCTTCCAAGTTTACAAGAAAGATCTGATGGTCTCACAAGGGCTTATTTCTCAACCTGTCGTCCACAAAGAGAAGAAAAAGGTAAGTATCTATTAACTCTGTCCTCGCCTTTTGAATGTTTCAAAAACTTGTCTAATGCTGAGCTGCATCAGGGGATGTTTAGTTCTGTCATCAAAGATATAAAGGGAAGTAAAGCATATCCTGGACCTTACACAGAAGCTGAGGATGGTAGAGAAAGTTTTGAAGAATTGTCCACAATCTTTGCAGTTGCTAACTTCCCTTTGGATGAGGAAAGCGGAGAAGATTTTACCATTGCTACAGATGAGGCTGAATTGGATATAGGTACTTCATTTCCATATTTTTTACTCTTCTTTATAAATAGAAAAAAAAACCTGATCCACGATTCACGTTTGCCGTGCTATACTTGTTCATGCTCCTGATATAATACCTGGAATTATTTTTTCCTTATATCTTGACTGAAGACATCCAAGTCCATCTTCATATCTTCCAATTTTCTTGTTCAGCAGACGGTTTGACATGTTCAGAAACTAAACTTTTCATCCAAATTGATAGTTTTGGGGTTTCTTCAGTTGATTGGGTTGAATGGTTAGCGCAACTCATGTGGCCTGCTGGGATTTCTCACCTCTTATGCTTTTCTGTACAAGGCTTACTTCTGTTTCTTAGTTTAGAACTTGATGCTGAATAGGCTGTTTAGCTAACCAATCAAATTAACTTACTTATATTGGCTTTACAGATGATATTGACGTTGAAGATGTAGGAGAGAAGAAGCCAAAAGGAAATCCTATGGTGGCAGCACTGAACAAGCAGAAACTGTCGAGTAAATTCCAGGCGTTGAAAGGTATATCCAACATTGCTTGAGCATTCGCATGTTGGTTTTTATGTATATTTACCTTTTTATTCCCTTCCTGTGTGTGCATCAATATAGTAGCCCTTTCTTCGTGTTGCGAACTTATATAAATGTTAGTAGCGTAGATACTTCTTTCATAATTTTTATCGATGTCATTGACATTTTTGTCTAGCTTTATGACTTCTTTTAAGGTTAACATTGTATCAAGTTTACAGGGTTTTCTTTTATACCCTGAGCTTCTCCTGGGGATGCCAGACTGTTTATTATGTGTTGTGCAAGTCTTGATTGTGTTGATACTAAACTACCAAGATGTCTGAACTTGTTAACCTCACATTTGCAGGTAAATTTAAACAGATGAACGTCAAAAATGAGAAAACTCCTGCAAAAGAAGAGCCACAAGACGAGAAGGCTGGTTCGGTCGACCAAATCAGGAGAAAATATGGATATGGGTCATCCAGTGTAAGCATACATCTAAACGATTATCCTTTAGTCATCTTCTGCAACATAATTTGATGGATGGCGGATGCCGTAAAGATTGATTATACCATAATTTGCTGGATGGCGACATCGCTGTAGATATTATTTACAACATTGCTTTAGATATTTTGACCACAGTTTATTGTTCTACTGCTTCATAAGTTATTGTAGCTGTTCTGACATTGTAATTTGTTCCATCTTTGGTTGCAGGAATCAAGTGCTGCGAAAATGGCAGAAAGCAAGCTGCACGCAAATTTGAGGAAGTTGCAGGTATCCTAGAATGCTTGTTGCTTCCAAAGTTTGCACACTTCTTGTAATGGAGAATGGCATGGTTCAGTTTATGAGTAGCTTTTCCAGATAAAGCCTAGTTATGTTTGTTTTGCTGACCCTTAAATTTAAGTGAAGCAATGAAGCTTTGTAAGCATAAAACTCTACTTCCTCCGGCCTCATGTAAGAACCCTGCTGACATTTTTGACAGACCCAAGAGTATAGTTTTGGAAGGGCTAGAGATGTTTCCTCCAAAGAAGGAAACTCTACTTAATGGCCTCAGATGCACTCTCTTATAAACACTTGGTGTATCATATACTGGTTCCCTTATAACTTTCTTGTTCACCCTTAGAAACTTGTATATGCCCGTGGTTACTATTATAACTGGATCCTTAACTTTCATAAATTTGCATTGGCTCCACTCTTCATATAGATAAGCATCATTTCCTTGAACTCTAGTTCACCATATATGTGAAAACGAACCTTTTTAAACTGGTCAGTGTCTCTTCTTTTCCGGTCTTTATACATAACCTTGAGGTTTTTTACTTGATTGGACAGGGTATTGGCATGAAAACCACAGAAATGCAGGATAATGCCCAATCATTTTCTTCTATGGCCAAAGAGGTGCTGCGCTCCACTGAACGTGATCGACGAAGCTTGTGACCAAACCTACAGTTGTCCTCTGTTTCTTATTCTTTTTTTTTTTTTTGGGTGGGTTTGATTTGATGTACATTATTTCTGTAAAATGGGAATGGATCACGCAAATATGTGCAGCTATGTATTGAAAGGTGTCATGAACGTTTTTTTGTAATAGCTCGGTGTACTATGTTCTTTTTTATGTGTCCTTTCTCTGGAGTTCACTGAGACTACAATGTAATGGCAGCTTTTTTGTACATGGAGTTGCCAACTTCAACATTATTATGAAACAAAATTTTTACAAACAGAAGCAAACCTGAAAACCTGGGATCCTATGACAAATCCATTCCAGCAATTTCTTTTCCAGCACAAGAAGCTAGCTCAATTAACTGACAAAAGAGGGATTAAAGCAAAAGCGTTTCTCCACCACCCAATGCAGTTTTCTTCAGGCTTCCAAAGAGGTCGTGTTCATCTCATGCTTACGCCGTGTCTACAACATCTGGGAGTAAATCCGCTCTGTGATGGCATATCTGTTGTCTGTGGAGAGGGTAAAAATGGTTGCCCCTGGATGATTTCTCAACCTTGCAACTGCAGATTCCAGACATTAACAACATATTTACTAATCTGGTGA
>JAVXUP010003395.1:0-70849 GCA_033070095.1 Escallonia herrerae | reverse complement strand
ATATATATATAAGTCAACCAAATGAACGCATTTGCTTATGTGGCGTCGGAGAGATGAGAAGCATGAAGAGAGAGTAGAAAAAAATAAAAAAAAACCTAAAAATGAAGAACTCACGTGACTTTGGTACTTTGCATTGCTATCTAAGATACTCCGAGGAGTAATGCTGGCAAAATATGACAAATAAACTTGAAAATTTGAAAATTTTCAAGTGAAATACCTCTTTGTTTCTCTTATGGTAGTTCTCTGTCAGTATCTTCCTTTGGTTCCTGTGTTCCCTCTTGTTTGAGGAGTTTTTCTCTTTTTGTAAGAGTTTCGACTTATTTTTCGTTATCGTGTGTGCAGCGAGAGAATCAATTTATACATAAAAGTCGTTCTACATTGGGATCTGTATTTTTTACCATTCTATTTGATAGTTAAAGAGATTATATATTTTGTACGACAAAGACAACGTATATCATACGAGAGAATTGATAACGCCACTTTAACCCAATTCATTTTGTCCCCCAGGAATAGGCAATTTGAAACCCCAAATTCAACTTTACGGTCAGATCGTCGTATCCCATACATTGAAGGCATGATTCTTAATCTTTGTTTTTTCCTAGTATTTTCAGACATATATCTCCTCTGTTGTACACTCGTAAAAAGTTGCTTTGCCACGGTCAGTCCACGTCACCCATATTAGTTTAATATAATTCAAATTTAACCACCACTATTTTTTCAAACTAATTTCATTTTTCAACGGTAAAAGTTGAGCTTTTCGCTGCTCTCTCTCTCTCTCTCTCGCGTTCCTTCTCTCCTGCTGCTGCTGAGTTAACTCAGCCGAGTCCGCCTGTCGGGTCTCCGGCCATCGGATCTTCCATCTCTCTTTCTGTCGGATCTTACGGGCCGAATCCTCTCATTTCCGGTAAGAATCCTGCCCGCAGCATGCCTCAATTCGCTTCGTTTCGCTGATCGCACGCTTTGTGCGTGTCTTTGTAGGTGAAATCAAATGCTTGTTGCATGTTGTAGTCGGTGATTTTAATATTATTAATTCAACGACTTTCTTTTCGCGCATATTGTAAGTGATGTTCCGGACTGAATTCTTATTAATTTTTCAAGTTTTTTGCGTGTATATTGTAAATGATGCTGTGAATTAAATTTTTATTATTTACGTGTTGTTAAATTTTTTCTTCTGCAGCCACCTGTATATAATGATGTCACTTATAATTTAATTTTGTTGCTAGAGCAATTTTTAGCGACAAATAACGCTGTGGAAAGCAGATAGGTGTGGATTTTGGGGTTTTCAGAGGCTAAATTAGTAAACAATTGAAGAGGCTTAATCACTGATTGAACTTTACACATCTATCGAAGTTCTTGCAAGTTCAAGTTCATACTTTTGCATATTGTAATTGATAATATGCGATGAATGTTTATAACTTTGCAAGGTTTTTTTTTGTATATTACAGAATCTCTAGCTTAAACACCGTCATTTGCTTGTCTCGGCCTGATTTTTTCACTAATGGTTTTATTCTGTTGCGAGAACAATATTTAGCACAAATGAGATGTGAAAAGCATATGAAAGCATGGACTTTTCGAGTTCTAAGCACCTAAGTTAGTGATAGATGGCAAGGATTCGCTTAAACTTCTGAATGAACCTCTCAGATACATCAATCTCTTAAATGCATGCAACAAAATTATGGTGTAGACAAGCGTTTGAGGGCGTGGAAATTGACGCTCCGTAATGTAATAGATTTTATAATGTGAGTATAGAGGTGCAGTTACTGATAGAAGCTCCCTAACGTAATTGCATGTTGCAATTGCTGATTTGAATTTTATTAATCTAGCGAGTTTCTTTTTGTATATATAATAAATGATGTTATGAATTTAGTTTTTTATTAATGTGCGCAAGTTTATATGCATGCATAATGTAAATGGTGCTGTGAATAGAATTTTTGTTAACGAGTTCTTTCCTGTGTATATTGCAGAATTTCTAGTTCAAACACTTCATATGCTTTGCCTATACCTTATTTTCTTGCTGATAGTTCTAATTCCTTCCTAGAAATTTCCTTTAAGCAAAAAAGGAGTTGTGAAAAGCATGTATGCTATGTATTTCAGGGTTCGAAGAGACTAAATTGTGATAGATTTAGTCGCAAGGATTTGCTTAAATTTTTTACAGAACTTCACACATTTCTTGGATCTGGTAAATGTAACTGGTTTTGTTCGATAACTTTATTTGTTCAATTACGTACCTTTGCATAGTAATTTTCTGGTTGAATTAGACCTTTTTTCTATTTCACAAGCTTTTCTTGTGTATATTAGAGGATGTTTAGACCTTATTTTGTCACTAATAGTTAATATATCGTTGCTAGAGTAATTTTGATTTAAGAGACTAATTTGGTGATCAGTTTCAAGGATTTACTACATTCTGGTTGAACTTTTACAGATGCTCGAGTTTCTTACATGTAATTGATTTTGTTTTGTTGTATGAGTTTGCGAGGCTTTTGACTATTTCTGTTGTTTTTTTTGTAGGAATAGATTGCTATGATTTCCTCTATCTGTTGAAAGAGGATATATTGGGGTTTTCAATTCTGTGGGAAATGAAAATTGGAAGAGAATGAAGAAGGTGACAAGAACGATTGGGAAGTATGAGGTTGGGAGAACGATTGGCGAAGGAACGTTCGCCAAGGTTAAGTTCGCACAGAACACGGAGACGGGCGAGGGTGTGGCCGTGAAGGTTATGGCCAAGAGCACCATTCTCAAGCACAGGATGGTTGATCAGGTTTTGAACTCTTACTCATTTCCCTGTATGAGCCATCTTGAATGATGGAATCACTCGTTTCCCGATCTGATTTCATTAGGTCATTCCTAAGGTAAGTAATTTGCCAGGTTCCGGTCTCATAGCCCCGTCAGCCTGTCAGGGCATGGTCCTGTACCCTGGAGTGGGTTCCAGTCTTGTAGCTCTATTTGAGCCCCACTATATAAATGGAAACTAATAAAACTTCTAGTTTTTAACTGACTTATGATCGAGGTAGGCCAGTTGCCACAGGCTGTTGCAAACTTTAAACTCGCTTTGCCATCAGCAGAGTAACAACATAAGATAGCCTGAAATTCATCTCTATTAAACTTCTAAACTATTGAGAAATCCTTGCTAGTACTTCTGCATTGGAGTGGAGTTCCATTTGGTCCTCCTAATGCACCTAGTAACGATCAGAATGGACTTTATTAAGCTTTAGTAGGATATTATGAATTCAACATGTCTAGGTGGCGAATGCGACTTAATATACAACTTTTGAATAGGAGTACTTCCTGTTTCAGTTTTCCAGTGTTCATTAAATTAAATCTAAAGTGTGTTTTGGTAAGGCTGCTCATCACATGCATCTAGAAATAGAAGCTCAAGCCTTTTGCTGTTGGGTTCAGAAATAAATCCGATACTACAAATGGGACATTACATTTATAGTTTTAAGTTTTTGATACGATTCGATGAATTTGAATGGAAAATGTATGATGCTTCTAACCTTTCTTTATGATATTCATGTGGGAGTTATTTTTGTAACTTGATTTGGTTTCAGATTAAAAGAGAGATATCCATAATGAAGATTGTCAGGCATCCTTACATAGTCAAGTTGCATGAGGTATGTCTGGAAGTTCACATTAATGTGATTTTCTTTTATGTTTTTCAGTGGAGATGCTAAGGCATTCTTTTGCACATTTATCGGTCCAGTTGCTAAAGTGCTTGTCTTCTTGTCTTACTCATTTACATTGGTTAGGTTTTGGCTAGCTGCACAAAGATATATATCATACAGGAGTTTGTCACCGGAGGAGAACTTTTTGATAAAATTGTAAGTTTCATTGTTGCTTATGATATAGTAGAACAGTATAGTCTTGGATGCTACTGACCCCAGTTTTTAAGGGTTTGTGCATTATGATTTCCTTTCTGATTTGTATAGACTGCAGCTGAAATGGTCATGTTTTTGGTTCAAACAGAGTGTACTTATGCCCAACCAATTATAAGAATGATTCCATTGAAGTCAATGAGATATTCAACCTGTTACATTCTATAGCAATTTCCCCAGGGGTTAACAATTTATACGCAAGTCCTGCATTCTAAATTATTTTGAATGGTGGGAGTCTTGTGCTTTGGGCTACCCCTTTAAAGTACAGCTGTTTCCTGTGTATTCACACTTTTGTATAGCGAGGGTGGACCTTGCTATAGATTATTTGTACATATGTATAGTGCTGGTTTATGCTTATTAGGAATGGCCTCTCAGATGTTGTACCAAATGCTTATTTTCTGTCAGTATAGGATTGCTCAGAACAAAACAAAAAAAAGAGAAGTTGAAAGAAATTTTGTTTTAACCTTAGTTGCACAAAGCGGGGACGGGGGTGGGTGCGGGAGCGGGGGCGGGGGCGGGGGCGGGGAAGCGTAAGCACCAAGAAGAATCTGAGGTTGGGAGCGGCTTGAATAAATAAATGCGTAAAGAGTATTATCATTTGTTTAGCATAGTTTACATAGATAGCAACAATAGACAAGGAGACTTTAAGGACTTGAAGGAAGAGAGAAACAATGAATTGAGTTGAAAAGAGCTTGATTTTCATGTATTCTATCACTTGTTCCATGCATCTCTATCCAACAAGCGGGATCGAGTTCCCATCTTAGCTTGGGACGAGATCCCATGGAGCTCCTAACTTGGGATCGCCAAAGCGAGTTTCCGAGAGAGAAACGTCACCATATTAGGAGTTTCCTGCAACTAAGGTTTTAACTGTTAAAATATTTAGTTGGCTCACATTTTCTTTGGGTTTGAATATACGGTGTTATGAAGCGCTCCTTTGATAGATGTGTTCAATGTAGAAGTTTTCTCGAGGCATGCCAAGTCATGCAATATCACCAGATTTCCTGATATTGAAGTCTATGTTAGATGTTTGATGTCTTGGGTGCTGTCAGGAAATAGCATTAGGCTGTTATGGTAAAGTTATGCGCTAATTGATGTTCTCTCAAGAGAATATGATTTATGCTATGGGAAAACACTTGGTAGTGCATGCAGCTTAACACGCTGAAGAAATATTTGTCCACATGAAGTCTGCATTGTTATATACTTGCGTCGTTTTGGCTTAGCTCATCAAGGATACATGGCATCGGAATTGGATAGAATTTCATACGGCTAGGATTTTAGATGAGTTCGGTATACTCTTAACTATTTACACGGGCTTCCACAATCAAATATTTAGTTCCATTACTAAGTGCTTAATATTTGGTTTAACTAAAAATTATAAAGTTGAGGCAAATGATGCTTGTAGTTGTTCTTAATGATCTGTTCCCTTCTAAAGTGATGTTTAACCCGAAAAAGTTGCTGTCAAAACCATAGTAAGTGAATTTTCCAGAACTATCATTTTATTCAATCACCTAAGGAATCAAGCCTTTGTAAGAATTTACCCACCACGTACAGGCCATCCTTTTACCAGCATCTACAACCATGTTAATGTTGCTATGAAACTAGGGCTGCGAGCCTGGGAAAGGTAATGCTTAATCAATCACCTACTGAAACACCTAAACACTTAATGGATCATTAGAGGTGGTTGGCGCTCGATTGTGCTAACCGAGGGACTTGGCGATGAATTGCTCATTCGAAATTATTTCCAGATGTCTAAAGATGAGATTATGAAAGGTTTAATTACACCTGACGGCCCCAAGTTTACCCACCATAGCAATGCCACCAGATAGTTCATTTTGGCTAATACGCTCCACTAAGTTTCATAAGTTTGGCCCCGAGCACCCCCCGACCATAGTCCGTGTAAAAGGTGTCAATCGTTTTAGGGGTGTTTTCTCAGATTAGGTCAAATAAAAGCTTTTCCGAGTTAATTCGTGTTTACGAGTTACCTCTTTCTTCCACGTTCTTCAACACCACCTCCCACCTTAATCACCATTGAAGACGCCAAACACCATGCCACTGATGCCTCCCTCACTTTCCCCTCCCTCCACCTTAGCTCTAACCCAATAGTAACCCCATCCAATGGTATCCGAGCTAACCCAATCCCATCACCATCCTCCTTCGGCAACATAGTCAAATGCTACACTACCATCTACATCTTACCACACCTGTACAATCAATTGGATTCAAGCCAAACCCAAAAGTTCAAATGCAAATAAAAGCAAAATAATTTCAAAATGGAAATGAAAAATTGAGTGAGAAGTTGGAAATCAAAACTCTAGATTTAGAACTTGCACAATTTCGTTTGCCTTTGACTGCCAAAAATACCCCTAAACTATGTGTCACTTCACCACTCCAGTGATGCTTTTTGCCTGGAATATGGTCCCCGTGCGGGGGGGGGGGGGGGGGGTGTTGGGTGGGTTGGAGTGGAGTGGAGTGGGGGATAGGTGCCAAGTTTCTGAAACTTAGTTGTGCGCATTAGCTAAAATAAGCTCTATGATGGCACGCTCTACCGCATAATTAACCCATTGTAACAATTCAACCAATCCTTGTTTCTCTTGACAAGAAGCTAAGTTTTTATCTGTTGAAGTACCCTCATATCAGGGACTTTCTAAAAAAGTAATTTTTAAGAGGGGAGAAGGACAGGTCTGTTCTGGCATCTACTTACTGAATAGGGAGCTGGGTTTTGAGATACAGCGCATATATACTCAGTTAGTGCCTTATCTTGAAATCTTAAGGTAGTATACTTATTACTTGTATTCAATCTCCCTCAGGATATCATAGATTTGTATATAGCTGGTAGAGTCAATTTTTAAATATAAATACTCGCGTACCTTTCAACTGTGTTATAATAACAATGCTTAAGCCCAAATTTGAAAACAAGTATGTGGCATTATGTATCCTGGAATCTTATGCTTTTCCTGGGTGACAGGTTCACCAAGGAAGGCTTTCTGAGAATGCCTCCAGGAGATATTTTCAACAGCTTCTAGATGCAGTTGCTCATTGTCATAGAAAGGGGGTTTACCACAGAGATCTAAAGGTGCAGAATGATGTTTGAGATATGGTTCATTGTGGTCAAAAGTCATACGTTAATATCATCTTCTGATCCTAATGGTTTACTTGTAACTAATAGCCTGAAAATCTGCTTCTCGATTCCCATGGAAACTTGAAGGTTTCTGATTTTGGGCTGAGTGCATTGCCCCAACAAGTAAGGAAACCACCTTATCTCTTTGCATTATGTAAAGCGAGAGAGTGTTGGTTTTAATTAGCTATCCTCTGCTGTTTTTGTTTAATCCATGTACAGGGAGTTGAACTTCTTCATACCACTTGTGGGACCCCAAATTATGTTGCACCTGAGGTACAACATCTTTTACATATCTAAGGGTTTCCCATATCAACTTCATAGTTCTTTTACACCGTGGCACTTTGATATTTGATGTAGGCATGCTTCAAATTTGGTTTAGGTGTCATGTTACGTACTCGAGCTAACAATTCGTTTTAGATACTTGATTTTACATTATTTTCATGTTTAAATTTGTGCGCTCCTACAGAATTTACCCAGAGTTGGTAATAGTTTTCATGTTTGATTAGTTTGCTTGGTTTTTTCTCCTCACTTTTTGTTAACTGCAGCTATGACTATGTTTCTGTTCACACGACCCACCCAAAACTACACGAACACAAGATTAGTTAAAAATGACGCCATGCTTAAATTAGTTCTTTTTTCGTAAACTGGTATAGGCATTTAACATGAATATCAAACATTTTAATTAGTATGCCTTCAAACATTTTATGATGACTTGCCTATCTGGGGTTCTTTTGAAGTAAGTACATTGAAGTAATATTTGCATTGTTCTATAAGTTCATTGTTTCTCAAAAGATATATCCTCTGACATAAATGTGCTACGTGGTTAAATGATTCGTGAATTATTTGGTTCAGCAGTCATACATGTCAAGTCACCTATCATGTCTGTCATCTGTTAAGTCTTTAATACAGCCTGTTAGCTAAACTGTTAAGCAGGTTGTGCTGTACGGTGTTATCCTCTTAGTAAACAGGTCGTTTAGGGATTTCAGACTTGACCCGAATAATGAATTGGTTGGCCCATCTGCATGTATACATACATGTATTTATATATATCCTTTTCTTGGACTAATTTAAGCACGAACTTGTGGTGCATTCATGATTCATAATTTAAATATATATTATATACTTATCCAGTCTTAACAGAATGAGTGCTCAACTGATTCCATTGCATCCCAACTTTTACACTTGGCAAATCTTTCAGGTATTAAGCAACCAGGGTTATGATGGTGCCGCAGCTGATGTTTGGTCGTGTGGAGTCATCCTTTATGTTTTAATGGCAGGATATCTCCCATTTGACGAGACTGACCTTCCAACCTTATATAAAAAGGTTAGAATGCAGTCATTATTATTTCGAAAGTAAAAAATCTACTATGAATGATCATTATGACGTGAATCCGAGGCGACAAGGAGTTTGCAAGAAACAATCTGGAGGCAATATCATTTTGTTGAACTCTCAAGAACTCTGATTTGATTGCGGATTGACAAATTTCATTCCCAAGTAACATTATTGGGATGGATGCATAAAGGAGGGACCCTGCTTCCTACAAACTTCTACCACCGTCTCAGACCCTATTGTATGTCAGTTACCTAACTGGCTACACAAGATATTCTCTCCCCTGCATGAAAATAGAAATGGCAATTCACAAAAAAGACACTACATATCACTTTTTTTTGTGTTCTACTTAAGAAAATTAGTTTGCTCGACATTTACCTACTTTTCTGATGTAAATAGTTTCTTTGATGGCAAGTAGGGGAACTAAGGAAGTGTCTATTTCCACAACCTATTATGCTCCTCATTTGTCACCAAAAAGTGCATTAATGACGAACATCTAAGAAGCACGGATTCCGGTGCAGGTGCAGATACGATACGGGTGCGGATACGCGGATACGGCATTTTTGAAAATTTTAGGATACGGGTGCGGCTGGGATACGGCAAATATTTTATATATATATTTTTATTATGTACAATTAGTATTAAATTTCTAAGCAATTTGGATCTTAAAAAGTGCATAAAAAGACGGAGTGCAATTTAATTCAACCATTCAACAGTAGCACAATACCATCAAATACATAAAAACCACCACCAAATAGATCATATATATAATAAAAGTGGTAATATAGCATCAAAGTTTGCAAAATTGGTTTCAACATCCCTCAATTTTTAACCATTGAACCACTGCTTTAAGCCTTTAACACATGTTAAACAATAAACACTGTATAAATTGGTTCCAACTTTCAATTGACAATCCACATCCAAGTCACAAAAGGTTGCAAAGAGAGATTTGAAGACAGAAGAGAGGAAGAGGAGACTTATCTTTGGAGAAATGCTGCCGGAGGTGACTAGACGTCTTCTTGGGTGGTCGCGGGTGGTCGCCGGAGGTCGCGGGTGGTCGCCGGAGGTCGTCGGAGGTCGCGGGTGGTCGCTGCAGGTTGCCGGAGTCGTGGGTGGTCGCTTGTGGTCGCGGCTGGTCGCTTGTTGTCGCGGCTGGTTGCGGGTGGTCGAGGGTAGTCGCGGGTGGTCGTCGGTGTCGTGGGTGGTCGTCGGTGTTGCAGGTGGTCGCGTCGCCGGTGGTCACGGTGGTTGCGAAGAGGTGCCGCTCTCTCTCTCTCAGAATCTCCCAATTTGATCTGCCCGATTAGGTTAGTTTATATATTTTACCCATGAGTTGGATCCGCACCCGATCCGTACCCGATCCGCACCCGAAATTCAGAAAATAAAAGGAAATAAAAGGAAAAAAGGGATCCGCACCCGACACGCACCCAACCCGCACCCGTCCCGCACCCGCACCCGACGCGTACCCGACCCCGGTACTTCCCCCCTTTTGAAGCACCCGTGCTTCATAGACGAACATAATCTTTTACAGATATACGAGGGTGTGAAAAGATACGGTAGGGTGTGGGTTAGACATTAAGAACAAAAATCCATGCAATCAGTACTATTAACTGCTAATGCGTTTTAAGGTACTTCTCTTGAAATTGATAGGAATGTCTTTCTTGGGACAGAGGGCCTATGCCTACTCTTTGATTTTGCTTTTTGGAGGTTGCTAGTTGGATATGCCAGTGTATGCTCTCTTGGTAAACAACCTCTAATTTTGGTATGTTAATAACTATGTCTTGGTAACTATGAAGCACTGGTGCGGCACTTGGTGTGAAGCACCGGCACCGGATACGTGTCGGGTGCGGGTGCGCCTCGGGTGCGGCACCGGTGCGTCTCAGGTGCGTGTCCACCAAATTTTTTTTTTTAATTTCTTTAATCCCGGGTGCGGATCGGGTGCGTATCGGCTCAGATCTGTGACCACCGGCCACTCCAGCGACACCGGCGACCACCGGCCACTCCAGCGACACGACTCTGACGAGAGAGGAGACTAGAGAGAAGAAGAAGAAGCAGCAGCAGAAGGAGAAGAAGAAGGAGAAGGACTTACCGGCTACGGCGACGGCGACGAGGTGCGGCGTGCGGCAAGAAGAAGCCGGTCAAATGGTCGATGTAATCGAGGCTGCTCTCTGCTTTCTTTTAATTAATAGTGGGGGAAGGCTGACTTTTGATTTTTTACTCTCGAGTCTTGACAAAGTGTTTGTTAATTTGAGAGTCAAAATGTTTGTTAATTTATGCTAAGTACTCATTGTTAAGTTATTACATAAACCACCCCACTACTTCAAAGAAATAAAAGTGATACCACATAAAAAATTTATTCTTTGCAAATTAATAAGTTTAATATTTATAAAACAGCCCATTAAACTTAATAAATTCTCAGTGAAAGCTTTAAAATTTATGAAAGAGCCCATTAAACTTAAAAACTCACTACTTTGTTTGGAATATTAATATCTTTTTACATATATCAAACACATATATTATGATTATTGAGATTCAAACTGTTTAAATTTTTTTTACTAAATGTATGTATAATTAAAAAAATATTTATAAAATTTGCCGTATCCCCGCCGCACCCATATCCTAAAATTTTTAAAAATGCCGCATCCGCGTATCCGCACCCGTGTCGTATCCGCACCCGCACCCGCATCCGTGCTTCTTAGCTTGGTAAGATAGTAAATTATTGTGCTATCAAGCTTGACCAGAGAACATGCTACACTCAACTACTCAAATCAACTCAGCTTATCTGTCCTTCTCCCTGAGTAGGAGTTGGCTGCAGGAGTCGTATTTACCATTTTCCTTTTCTGAAGTAATATCTTCTGTTGACTCGCTAGTTATCATATAATTCTTTGTTATTCTATATATGATAACTGTAGTCTTCTCTTCCCCTAGCACCGATGTTCGTATGATTTCACTTTTTCTTACTGGCATGGCTAGTGGTTTAGGTAAGAAGTGTTAAACTTTTTCTTACTGGCATGGCTAATGGTCTAGGTAAGAACTGTTAATAAATCCAACGTTTTTTCTCAACTAACTAGAATAAACGCTTAATTTACTATGCTATGAATGATTGTGCTTCTTCTTATTAAATCCTTGGCCGTAGTACCAGACGTTTGCTTTTGCACCAACGTTTTCTATATTAGTATCATGAATGTCTTATTCTTCAGTTTCCCAGCATTCAGCCGAGTCGGAGAACATAGGTCTGTTTTCAGTCTGGTTCTCGAAACCTCTTATTTGTTTAAGATTGGGTGGTGGATCTTAGTCCAGCACTGAGGGCACGTTATATCTCCTTTTCAGTTGCATGTCAATGGTTATTAGCACTTTTTCTAATTCTCTAGCATTTAATAAGACGCCTTGCGACCACTCGTTTTAGTTATCTAGCATCTGATAAAATGCCTTATTATGCATCCTAAAATTCTCTCTGTTTCACTGATTGATCTGTAGGTTAATGATGCAGACTTTTCATGTCCATTTTGGTTTTCACCTGCGGCAAAGTCATTGATACATAGGATACTTGATCCAAATCCTGAAACCGTAAGTGTAACAATCATTCCTTGCTTAACTATGACAGGCAGATCGAAATTAATTGGGCCACTTATAAGTTGCTCAAACATTTGACTGCTGGAGAAAGGCTCATTTCATATGCATTGCGTGTATTTTGGAAGTGCGTCAACTTTCAATTGCTTCCCTACTGTTAGTATTTGTCAAATTTTGGTTTTTTTTTGGAAAAAGTGCTAGTATTATTGCAAGTTAAAATTTAGTCATTTACACTTGCTCATTGATTTGAGTTTATGAACCATTAAGTGAATGCTTGCAGAACACCTTTTACTTTTCCTCAGTGTTGCCAAAATTTCTGCACACTGCCGATGAGGCGAAGCCAAAGCTCTCAAAATTTGTAATTTTCAAAAATATGCTAGATATGATCAATGATTGCTTCTTCGGCCCAATATTTTTAGCTATTGGCAATGATGGTAATATAATATATTTCCCTTTCATTGCATCTTCCATATTTGCAGCGCATTCGAATTGATGAAATTAAAGGCGACCCATGGTTCCGGAAGAATTATGTGGCAGTTGGACACAATGAAGATGATGAAGTGAATTTGGATGATGTTCGTGCAGTTTTTGACGACATTGAGGTTGGGAATTGTTCCATTTATGCTTGTGTAAATGTTCATGTGAACTACGATGCCTTTCAAGCCAGATTACAGAATTTCATATGCAATCATGCAACGGCAAATGTTCAACTTTTGTCTGATCTTACCAGAAAAAATTAAGATGTGACGACTGCGGTGCAGTCATTGTAACCTGATGCTCTTAGATACTGACTCTTATGAACGATTCATCTTTTGTGTTCGTATTCATGTGCACATCAATGCTCATCGAGTTCATAATTGGGAGGTTTTGGTATTCAGGATAAATATGTAACCGAGCATTCCGGAAAAGATGATAATGGCCCGCTGATAATGAACGCATTTGAGATGATTACCCTCTCCCAAGGGCTGAATCTATCAGCATTGTTTGACAGGCGTCAGGTACTATTGTATACTTTTCAGTCCTCTGCACTAAACTGAAAATTTGAACCTCTCCTGAGGTTTGATGTAATTATACAAACTACTTCTCTTATTTGCTTCTTTGCAGAGACTCCCCCGAGGTTTGATGTACTGTAGAGACAACTTTCGGGGATGGACCGTTAATGAGCCTTGATAATAGTGATGATATTTTTCTTGTAGATAATAACTGTGACTTAAACTAAGAAACGGGGTACAATTGTAAACTATGCCCACCCTGATAACGCCATCCTGGCAACGTCTCTCATTGTGGAGGTCCGGGTAATTATGCAAATAAGAGGGCAATCAATCAATCTTAGGGAACGTGTGTGTAGTTATCTCTTTTCTTTGAATGTAAATGGTCACATTATTGTACCTTGCAATTTAGTTTCAGAAATTGCGACCTGGGCTTATTGCTTCAACATGGTTTCTTTCATCTTATATTTGTGTGTACATACATGTAGAGGAAGACAATTCTACATTGAATTAACAGAAAGAAAAGAGGAAACATACCAAATGAGAGACCTTTGCCACAGGTTGAAGAAGATGGAGATGAAGACTATGTCGGCTAAGAGCAAATCTCGGATCTAACTTAAGAGCTAAACTAGTGATTGCTTTCTTTATAGCAGAAGTACAATACAGAAACGGGAAGCTCGTTTCGTCTCCCGCCATCCTTTTCTCTATAGCAGAATTAACTAGGGATTGCTTTCTTTATGCTTTCATTTCCATCCTTTTCTCTCTCAAAGTAAAGCTTTATCTAATTTATAAAGGAAGACAACTAGCTTACTCTGTCCTGCTAACAGGATTACGTAAAGCGGCAAACTCGTTTCGTCTCCCGCCATCCAGCTAGAGATATAATTTCAACCATTGAAGTGATTGCAGAATCAATGTGTCTCAAGGCCCATACTCGTAATTACAAGGTACGCTAAGCTATAACTGATATGGTCCCTATCCTTTGATTATTGTCTTTTAAGATGTATGCCAGTTGCTATATAATGGTGGATTACTTAGGCAATGGCTAAACCTTGTTCTTTGACTTCTTTCTATCTATTTTTTGGCTTCATTGCCAAAGCCTCCCACATCATATGGCTAAACCTGCTGGCTAAACCTTGTTTTTGCTATCTATTTTGTGGCTTCATTGTCAGTTGCATCACCTCTTCACTGTTATTTATCTTGTGCCTTAGATGGCTAATTACCCAAAGCCGAGTCATATTGTACCACAAATGATTTTTTAAAAGGAGCTTTTGACAGCAGTCATCCTGTCCCTATGAAGCTTAAACAGTATGACTCCTATTTTTAAGCAGTGTATTTTCCCGTTCAGTTTCGAACATTTGGGGTGTCAGGGGGAGGGAGAGGGGGGAGTGTTGGAGTTGGTTATAGTTAAAACTTAAATGTAATCATTCTCTATGCCAATACTAAAACTTGGGCCATTTTTCTAGCATTTCGGATTTTGGAAGTTGTACAGTTGTTATATCAGCTACTACTTTTTCTCCGGTATTTTTGGGTTTGCCCACTTGGCGAAACACGTAGACATGGTCTGGTGCTAATTCTATATTCAAAGCCCAGTGGCCAACTATAAGTGGGAGCAAAAAGCAACTAAAGCTTGCTCAAAGTAGGAAGGTGCAGTGATGAGGATCATATAAACAGAACTAAGGAAACTGGAGTTGCAATTGGGCATTAAGGGATTTGCTTAATTTCATGACAAGTATAATTGGGGATTTAGGGTTGTTTAAGTATCGAGTCCTAGTATGACGGTTTTTTGTTAATCAAGTCAGAAGTCATTATAGATTAAGTTCTAATCCCCACTATGTTGAAGTTAATTTTCATAATTGAGAATCGGAGTATTTTGAAGAGAGCTTCATCTTCTTTAAACTGCAGGCATGCCAATTCCTTGATGCAGGATTCGGATCTGACACCGCTATGATGCAACACCAAACATATACAAACAAAAAGATAGATTGAGTAACCCTCCCGCAGAGGATAGGCTGACCCGTAGGCCATTTTGTCTCACCCCGCAGTGCACTCTTATATGCTATGATGGAACACCAAACATAGACAAACAAGAAGATAGATTTGCATAACCCTCCCGCAGGGGACCCGCTGACACGCCAGCCATTTTGTATCACTTTCGCAAGGGATCCTTCGATTTGCAGACCATTTGCTGCAAGGAATTGGCGTGCCCCTAGACTAAAGAAGACGAAGCTTTGACGCTTTCTTCAAAATAATCAAATTGTCAATTATTTCTTAACTTCTAATTAGTGGAGATTACAACTTAATTTATAATGACGTCTAACTTAATTAACACGAGACCCTAATATGCTAAAGTACCAAAAATGACCTAATACTAGGACTTAATAGTTAAGTAATCTTGAATCCGCAATTATTAATGTCATGAAAGTAAACAAATCCATAGATGGTCAATTGCAATTCCAATCCCCTTAGTTCCCGCAAACGGTCTGCAGATCAGTAGATCCCTTGCGAGGGTGGCACAAAATTGCCCGCAGGTCAGTGGATCCTCTGCGGGAGGGTGATGCAAATCTATTTCTTGTTTGTCTATGTTTGGTTCTGCATTAGGCATAAACCACATTTTGCAAATTTTCAAGATCAAGAACATGGTGTGGAATCAATTAATGGAATTCAGCTTTGACATTTCACATCCTACAAGTTCTGTTGTGAGATCAGGACGGCCAGACTAGGCAACTCTGTTTCTGAAACATTTGAGATTTAACCATCACTAGTGAAATTGCTGGTGTAATTCCTTGACTAGTGTAGACTTCAGCAAGTGGATTCTTGGTAGCTCTATAAGTGGTAGTCTTCGTAGCATGGTCTTGTTGCAGCAAGATTCTCCAATTTCATCCTGTTTAACGTGTCTGGACCTTGCTGGCAATCCATAAGTTTACAAGACAGAAAAGTTGCAGAGACTGCATCTGAACTCCATGTTTCTATAAACAGTATTGATATTCTTAAAGGGATTTATCGAGTAACGAGCAAAAAAGTGAGCATATTGATACTTTACTAGAAGGAATGCACACATTTCTAAATGAACATGCTGAACCTATAGGTTTGAAATGTCATATGCCTGGTTTGAAGTCTACCAAGTGAGACTGCATTAGTTCTGAGACAGCAAGTGCTTTGCATTTGCGCTCTTTTTTACAACCATCACTAGAATCATCATCTTCAAATACAATCTTGCAGATGCTTTTGGCTGCTTGGTCTTCAGTTTGGAGTTCTTATTCAACTTTCATTTTCCTTGAAATACACATAAATCTTGCTGGTTAAGATGCAGCTCACACTAAGGACCTAAGAGGCCCTTAGATATCATACATTTAAATTAAAAGAAAATACAGTGGACCACAAGTCACGTGTTCTGCTAGCCGAAAACGTATGTTTCCAGAAAGAAAGTTTCTGAAATCCTGTACTTTATGTTCCACAGACAAGACTTGAAGGAATATCTGCAAATAAAACTGGACAGTTTGCTGTTGTGTTGGAGGTAACCTCCATTCTCTGGGCACCGTTTACATTGCTTCTAGGCTTGATTTCCTTGAAGTAACTTCTTTTGTAGATTCGTTGATTGGTACGTTTTAAATCTGTCTTAAGGTATTTGAAGTTGCTCCATCCCTTTTCATGGTGGATGTTCGAAAAGCTGCTGGGGATACTCTTGAATATCACAAGGTCAGCTTTAGTAGCTTATGAACTTGTATCTGCAGTCACGTGTTTCTGTTTACTAGAACTTGTTATTTTACGTGTAGGGTATGTGTGCTACAGTGCTACTATTTTTCTGTGAATTTTACAGCTTTGAATGAGCCTAGTCCAAGGACTTGTCCTCCTTTGGGGTTCCTCACGAACACAACTTGCACAGTATTTGGGAATCTTGATATTTATCATGTGGCCTCTGCTTAATCATGTAGCTGGTGGTTTTGGCAAATTATAGAACTTAATTTCTTACTTTTTCATGTCTTGTCCCCGAGCGTTGCCATTTGTATCGTTCTATACTTTTTCTGCCTGTCCCTTCCTCCTTATGGAGGACGCCCTTTGTAGAGTTGTCAATTTTCTAGAGGAGCATGCACTCCCATAGTGGGAAGTTCTTTTCTCTAAAGAGTTGCTTATATTCTATGTGAAAATCTTGCCAGACTATCCCTTCAAAGGATTAAGTTTTTAGGCCACTGATTTCTAAAAGTGGACATATGATGAGAAAGGGCTATATATCTAGCCACATCATTTCATGTTTGTTTATTACATTTTCTCAGCCACTAGATAGGAGGCTTTATCACAATATGTTTCCTCAAGTTGATATTTGTCCAATCTATAATAAGCAGTACTTCCACCCAGAACATCTCAAATGAAGTAGTACCCTGCATGCATTGAACCTTAGGATCATTATCTTTAAGGAGTCTAGAAAGTTTTGGTGGTTCGCTTATAACCCCTCGTGTCATGTCGTTTCATTGAAGTTACAAGTCAAAATAGGCTGCATATCATTTGGAAATCCCAAGAAGACACGGCAAACTCTGCTTATTTTTCCTCTGCATGTACAATTGCTAGTGAAGATTGCTAGTGAACTTCCACCCAGAAAATGTAGAATCAAACTAAAACATGCATGCATTGGACCCTAGAATCAGCATATAGCTTCTAAGTTTTGGTTGCTTGCTTATAATAAGCTGATTAGCTAATCTTTGCTGCAGTTTTACAAGAACCTCTGTGCTAAACTCGAGCACATCATTTGGAAACCCAAAGAGGACATGGCAAATTCTGCTCTGCTTAGAACGATGACTTGCTGATCCGGTTATGTGGGTGTGAAGCAAATCAGTAAGCAGATTAAGACACACAAGCTATTCCTTTGATGGAACATGAAGTTAATTACTAGTCAATAGGATTGTAGATATTGTAGTATCTGAAGTTAATTACTATTCCTTTGATGGAACATGAAGTTAGTTACGTGACACAATAGGCACCGAATAATATTATAGTATCTGGAGATGTTTTCTGCTTTTACCCCTGCGTTGAGCCAATACCGTTGTACTCAGGTGCTGTATGTACTGAATATGTATATGTAGTGGTTTTAGGTTGTGTAGATTGAGCTGATACCATGCTGCATGTACTGAATATATATATATATATATATATATATATATATATATATATATATATATATATATATATATATATTTGGTTGTGTGTAGATTGAGCTGATACCATTGTGTAGATTATATATGAACTGTAAAGGAAGATTATTTTCATCAATCCCAATTATATACCTACCTTCGTACAATTCGAGCCTTTTTTTCATGCTTTTTCCGGATGGACTACCCCAATAACCTCAAAACCGGATCCTGCTTTATACATCCGCGACCCATTTAAATGCAGTTTTCTCCCTCGAGTGCAGTTTTCTCATTCAAATGCTGTAAAAAAATATTGGATGGCTTGGGACTAATGATCCCAACCATCTAAAACCGCTGGCTATCTTTGTCTCCCTTCACTCGCTTCTCCTATTACATCAGTCTCTCATCTTACTGCTTTGAGATATCAATGATTTGAAATCATAATGATCCGACACTATCCAATTTTTACTCGCAATGCAGGTTTTTATTGGGGTTGAGAACTCAACAATAATAGGCAACAGGCATTATATATATATGTATAGGGTTGAGAACTCAACAATAATAGGCAACAGGCATTATATATATATGGAGCTGATCCGTTGAGAGTATTAGCAAAATAGGAGAAGTTGCTAGCGCGATTTGAGGACAGTTGAGATTTTTTTTTTTGCTTTTTTTTCAAGTACGTCCGCTACATTATGTAGCGGACAATTTTTTGACAAAAATACCCTCCAACTCCATCCGCTCTATTATGTAGTGGACAGAGGCAGTACTTTTTTTTTTTTTTTTTTTCTGACTCTTTCTCTTTCCTTTGTCTGATTAATTTTCTAACATGTTTGACGTCTGCTACATAATGTAGCAGATGACTTTTTGACAAAAATACCCTCCAGTTCCATCCGCTATAATGTAGCGGACGAGTTTTTTTTTCTCTTTCTCTGTCATTTTTCTGTCCTTTCTCTCATTGTCTTTCTGACATTTCTCTCTCGTTTCTCTCACTGTCCTTTCTCTTTCTTTCCCATCTCTCTCGTTTCTCTCACTGTCCTCATTTTCCTGTTCTTCCTCAACCACAGCAACAGAAGATGAAGAAGAAGTGGAGGGTTCAGTTTCTTTCTCTGCTTTGACAGAGAAATTGAATCTTTGGGAGTTGGGTTTAGAGGAGAGACACTGTGAGGGTCGGATTTTTGGGCAAAATGAGTGCTTGTGGAGAGGAGGTGGCGTCATGCAGTGACTCTTGCTGTGAACCCATGAAGATAGGGAATATGAAGAAGTGAAAATGGTGGCCATGGAAAGGGAAGTGAAAATGAACAAATTGAAAGTGGCATGAGTTAAGCTTCTGAAATTTCTTCATCAAAACTACCACTTGGGTTTTCACCCATTTGCTTAGGTAGCTGAAATTCATACCCACAAGAGGAAGGAGGCAACTCTGTTGGCTCTGACCCTAGTGCAGTGGAAGGTTCACTAACAATTGGGTTCCACTCAGGCAGTTCATCTAGCTTGGCAACGGCATTCTTGGCCTTGTTAATGAGCCAATCTACTGCTTTGTTGGGTCGGTCATAGCCCAACCCCACAATGCACATTGTAAAACTGAATGGCTATGTGGGCGGCTAGCCGGACATGTCGGTCTCTTGGACCTTTCGCAGTGAAGACCTTGCTGTATTGGTCTTTTGATGGTTATCATATGAAAGGGCCTGAATTGTAGCAATCTGTTTCAAAGCTTTTCTTTTGATGGTTATCATATGAAAGGAGAAAGAGAGGAAAAGAGGGGAGAGGAGGACGAAAGAGAAGAAAAAAGTGGTGAGAGAAAGAGATAAGCCAGATTGAAGAGAAAGGTGTAATATCCCGAACTTTAGGAGCAGGTTAAAATAACCATCGATGACCCGAAAAATAAACGGGCGCTAATTTTGAGCAATGCTCGGGTATTAGTACAATATTGGGGCCTAAAAATATTTTGGGGCAAAAATGTAATTTTCAAAACTCTAGGGGCATTTGTGTAATTTTATAAAAAAATTTAGAAAACCATATTTTTAGAATTTTGACACCTCCTCCTTGGTTAATGACTAAGCTAACTAAATTTTTTTAATATTGGATTGGATAAGTGAAGATTTTGGAAGAAAGGAAAAAAAAACAAAAAGGGGAAACTTTTCCCTTTCGGGAAAGAAAGAAGAAACAAGAACAGAAAACAGAGCAAGAGAGAAGCAGCAAGCAGGGAGCTCGGAGCAGGGGAAGAGAGAAGAAAATTTGGAACAGAGTCCTAGGGGTAATCTCTCTTCTTCTCTAGGGAGTTTTAATGTATAAATTTGCATATGGTTGTGTGTCGTGGGTGTAGTGTGTGTATGGCAGCCGTGGGTATGGGTGAGTCATGTTAATCGGATGTGAAATTGTGGGTGGTTGATGTGTAAGTAGGACTAAGTGGATGGGATTGAGAGTTTGGTTATGTCCAAAGGTCTGCGTGTGTGAGTTTATGTGTGTTCAGTGTGTGCCGTGAGTGTGCGTGAGTGTGTGTGTGTTTATAGGGGTGAGGATGTGTGCGTATGTATGTTGATCATGTGTTGGTGTGTGTTTTTACAAGGTATAGTAAGTAATTGAGGCGTTTAAGTGTGTGTTTGAGGTTAATCCGTATTTCAGGGTGTGATCCTGGGTGTTGGGTGTGTGAATGGAACATGGCAGCTGGAGGAAGAAGAGAAGTAGGTGCAAAAAAGGTGAAATAGTGTGTGTTTAGATCTCAATAGTAAGTGTAATTGTCGCTAAAGACTAAAATTAATTAGGCAGTTTTTCAACGAATTTTCATAAATAGCTAGAGCCAAAATTAGACAAAATTTAAAACAGTAACCCCTGATAATTTTACAAGATCTACGCCCTGGAAAATTTTGGGAATTTTTGGAGTTCGCGAAGGGCGCTAAAGGAGGGTATCGGGTAACTACGATTATCGATTTATTTAGCATAGCAAATTTTAACCTGAACATTTTATGGAAGCCCTATTTTACAGATATGATTCATTATCTAAAATTTTGGGCCATTCCAAGGCCGATAGGTATTTTTCGTGAAACTGGCCTTTTAGCGCTCGGTCCGGACACCGGTTCAGAATTTTGGGCATAAAATTTCTAAAATACTTTTTAGGCCAGAAATAACATCAGGATGTTTAAAATAGCGTTTTAAGATATTTTTGAGATTTTTTCGGTGCCGGAAACTCCCAGGGGTGTTTTGGTAATTTACCACCCCGAAGGGGTATTTTGAAGTAAATTTACATACAGTAAGATTATTTTAGTGACTTTGCTTATGGAAAAGTCATTTTGAGAATTAAAGTGTAATGGGGGGTATTTTGGTAATTTGCCACCCAAAGGGGTATTTTGGTAATTTGACCTAAGAAATGTATTTTTACATAAATTTACATATGAGAAGTTTATTTCAGCAATTCTACTTATGGGAAGACCATTTTGGTAATTTAAGTCCGAGAGGGGCATTTTGGTAATTTTACACCCTAGGGGCGTTTCAGTAATTTTACATACCCGGTGAGGGGAGGTTCATTTTGGGAGCATGTGTGAGTTCGTATTAAGTTATACTTTTGTTCTGTAGGCTGTATTCTAATGGTTTGATTATTCCGTTTAGGTTAAAGCTAAAGACTTCCGGTTAGAATAATTTAGCTGCGGATCCAGGTAAGGGATTCTATCTGAACCTTGGGTAAGGACTTTTGTCCGAACCCTTATTTGATTACTCGTACTCGTAAGTACTCCTTTGAATTATTTATGACTAATGCCGAACTCTGAAGTTATGTATTGATATCAGCATGTTCTTGCCCAGAAAACCCTAATATTGAACCTGAATCGATTATTTGGAAATCTTGTGATGCTCGCATGTTATTGCAGGCTGAGCAAATTTGATAATTGTCTGTATCCATTCTTCCGAATTGTTGTGATTATATTCGATAATTATTCGCAGTCGTTTTGTTGTTTATCTGTGATTTTTCTTCTAAAATTCTGATTTCTTCTGAATTGTTATGTCTAATCTGATATCTGTTCGTAATCGTTTTTGTTGTTTATCTGTGATTTTTCTTCTGAAATTATGATTTCTTCTGAAAATCCCGGATGCTGACTTATGTCAGTATGATTATTGTTATGAGAACCCGAATTGATTTCGGGGATATGAGCTTATGTTAACGCTCATTGATATTGTTAATTTCTGTGTTGACCTGGGTACCTGTTTAGTGGGGAGGCGGTATAAGGCTGGTTGAATCCTGCATGAAACGCATGCTAGTACCCAAGTGGACTAGTAATTATTTAGTACATCATGCATGTGTACACTATATGAGCTTGCCATAATGGCATTGCAATCGCCCATGATCAACATTGATTTTTGATTTTCTTTAGCTAGAATGATTTGTGCTTGGGTTGAAAGCCCTTGACAAACATTCATTGTACTTAGTTAGAAGGATTTGTACTTGGGTTGAAATCCCCTGACAAGCCTTTATCGTATTATCTGATTTGATTTCTGCTTGGGTTAAAATCCCTCGGGAAATCTTGCTGTATTTTCAAAATGAATTTCTGCTCGAATTGAAATTCCTTGAGCAAGGGAAATTTTCGTGGTACTTGGAAATGCGGACTTGAAAAGGATTTTTTATTGATCGTTTTGGATTTGTTCTGATTGTTAATATTTATTTTGGTATCTATTTCTGATGAACTTTGCTCAGTTTGGGTAATTATTGAATTTTGATCGTTCGAAGTGTCTTGAAAATCATCGTCGGTTGGATTTTTCGGAGTCGTGTTATAATCTCTTTTGTAGTCCTTGTACGACCTTACTGAGCTCTCAAAAGCTCACCCTTCGTTTGGCTCCCTTCTGCAGGTAATGATAAGCTGTAGCAGGTTCGG
Source organism: Escallonia herrerae (assembly GCA_033070095.1). Taxonomy (NCBI): domain Eukaryota; kingdom Viridiplantae; phylum Streptophyta; class Magnoliopsida; order Escalloniales; family Escalloniaceae; genus Escallonia; species Escallonia herrerae. The sequence continues at coordinate 47,991 of JAVXUP010003395.1, read as the reverse complement.
GAATGGGTTAGAATCTGCGTGAGGTTCCGGTGAGCCCATCACTACTAAGTAATGAGGCCCCTGCGCAGGTTGGTATTGTCGATTCATTCATAAGGACTCGAGTTGTAAAGAACTTAGATTTTAACAGTTTGAGTTCGAGCAGCCTTGTAAGTTTGCATTTGAAGAATGTTGAGATAGCATCGGATTAGATGTTGTAAAGTATGTGTTAGTGAACAGATATGACATGTTTGATGTGATCCGGTAGGTTAACGACCCGGGAGTTCGGGGCGGCGGAGCTTCGGATTTTCGAGGGAGTTACAAAAGGACATAGAGAGAGTGAAAAAAAAGTCAGAGCATTAATGAGAGAAATGTGAGAGAGAGAGAGAAATGTTAGAAAACTAGTGGCTCCATTATGTAGCGAATGAGGGAAAGAGAAGAGAGAGAAAAAAAAGTTAGAGCATTAATGAAAGAAAGGAGAGAGAGAGAGAGAGAGAGAGAAAATGTCAGAAAAGTTTGTCCGCTACATAATGTACCGGATGGGCTCTTTTTAAATTGACGGACTAAAAAAGCGCAAAAAAATATCTGAACCGTCTACAGATCGCTCGTGGACGGCCAGATCGCGCTAGCAACTTCTCCTATTTTGCTAGCAGTCTCAACGGATCAACTCCCCCATATATATATATATATATATATATATATATATCACCATAAATCTAGCCGTCCACGTGTACCCGTGGATGGCGAGATCTGTTTTTTTTTTTTTGAAAAGTTGCAACTGCTACTCTTTCAAGAGGTTGCAAAAATGTCAAAAATGCCCATAAAAGGAAAAAAAACCCCAGCCGCAAAAAAGACTAGCGGTTGGGGGCCACGTAATATCCACGCAACCGCTACAAAGTGTAGCAATTGAGGGCACACCCAACTGCTACACTTTGGAGCGGTTGGTGATGATTGGAATTTTTTTTTTCCAGATGAGTGACACAAGGACAGGCGGACCCACCACTCACTCCCAACCGCTACTAAGTGTAGCTGTTGGAATCATCGAAAAAAATAAAAATTCAATTGTTTCGTGTGACTTTCGTGTGACACAAGGACATGAACCCTATAAATTATTGCCCCACCTACCGTAAATAAACCTCCAGCTACCCCACAACTACCCCACAAATGCAATTAAAAACCCTAATAAAACCCCCAACTGCTCCCACTTACCTCGAGCTGATGCAATTAATGTCCCAACCGCTACAAAGAGTAGTGGTTAGGGGGTTTCCCTTCCTTCACGATTAGTCTTTTTCTTTCTGGCTATATCTCCTTCTTTCTTTTTCTTCCCCACTTACTCACTACCGAACCCTAATAATTTCTTCATCCTCTATAACCCCCAAAGTCCCATTTTTTCATCAAACAAACACTCAAAAATTTTGATGATTCCAACTGAATTTTTTTTGATGATTCCAACCGTTACACTTAGTAGCGGTTGGGAGTGAGTGGTGGGTCCTCCTGTCCTTGCTTCACTCATTCCGAAAAAAAAATCCAATCATCACCAACCGCTCCAAAGTATAAAGGTTGGGTGTGCCCCCAATTACTACACTTTGTAGCGGTTGCATGGATAATACGTGGTCCCCAACCGTTAGTTTTTTTTGCGGTTGGAGTTTTTCGTCCTTTCATGGGCATTTTTGGCATTTTTGCAACCATTTGAAAGAGTAGCGGTTGCAACTTTTTCAAAAAAAAAAAACAGATCTGGGCCATCCACGAATACACTTGGACGGCTAGATTTATGGTGGAGAAACCGGTAGACAGGGATCGACTCTCTCTCTCTATATATATATATATATATATATATATATATATATATATATATATATATATATATATATATATATATATATATGGAGCTGATCCGTTGATAGCGCTAGCAAAATGGGAGATCTTGCTAGCGCGATCTGACCGTCCATCCCGAAGGGATGGACGGCCCAGATCGCGTATTTTTGCGGCGCTGTCAGCGGTCCGCTACACAGTGTAGCGGACGGACCTTTTTACCATTTTGCCCCTGCTCCCCCCTCCGCTACACTGTCTAGCGGAGCACATAACACGTTGACAGCCAAAATGTCGTCCGCTAGACAGTGTAGCGGACGACTGACTCAACTGACACATTTCCACGTGTTTGTACCTTTATTTCTACACACGACGGGTTGTCGGAATTCCTCAAGCTCCTTCGGCTACAATTTTCTTCTCCTCCTTCGGACTCGCTTCCATTTTCAGCTCCCTTCAAGCTTCGAGTAAAACTTGCTTCAAGCTTCACTCAAGTAAGGTAAGTTTGCGAATGGTGAAGTTTTCTTTATGGATTGAATGGTAAAATATAATTTTATTTTGTTCGGACAAAAACGTATAGATTTTTTTTTATGTTCTAGAAATTTGTCACTCTATTCTTCAATTTGTGATGTTCTAGACATGATGTTCATAAAAAAAGGTGTAATTTGTTAACTCTAAATAAAATTATAGTTTAATTCGATTTTTTGGCATGATGAATTCGTCTATTTATCTTAGTAATTTTGATTTGTTATGTTCAGTAAATTAATAATTGTTAATTTGGAGACACTTTCAGGGGTTATGCATACGGTATGTTTGTCATCCTAAATTGGTCTATTCGCCAAGGTAATTTTTAGGTAATATTTTCAGTTAGAAATGCCATTTGATTGTTAAGCGTAGTCTATTTCTACACAGGTCTTGTTTCACAATGTCTGATTTCGTGTCGAGCTCCAACGTCCCCGTAGATGCTAGTGATCCGTATCTAGGACGAACGTTTCAAACATTGGAAGAAGCTGAAGAATGTTTTCGAGCGTATTCATTGAGGGTTGGTTTTGGCATTAGAATAAAGACTACAAGAACAAGCAACGTAACAAAAAAGATATGCTCTCGCTTATACGAGTGTCATAGGGGCAGAAATCCACAGCAAAATGAGACACGCGTAGGCAATGATGACAGTGATGACGAAATAGGATATTCGCGTAGAAGACGGGACTGCTTTGAGCGCACAAATTGCCAGGTCAAGATGTTCGTAAGCTACAAAGCCAATCATGATCATTGGCTTATTACCAGCCTGGAACTGGCACACAATCACCCGTTAGTAACTCCTTCTAAGGTGAGTCAGATGCATCAACACAAGAAGATGGGTAAGGTCGCGAGGAGCCTAATTCACACAATGAGCAATGCGCGAATTGGACCTACTGAGATTGTTAATGTTCTTGCTGAACAGGCTGGGGGAATTCAAAATTTAAACTTTAACACGACAGACGTTCGTAACGCGGTCCGAACCCATAGACGAGCCGCGTATGACCTCAATGATGCGCAATCGACAATGAGCCTATTGAAACGGATGCAGATGGAGGACCCGCAGTTTACCTTCGACTATAAACTTGACGACGAGCATCGAGTTAGTACAATTTTTTGGGTCGACGGTCGTTCGAGGCTAGCTTATAAGCATTTTGGGGATGTCGTGACTTTCGACACCACATACCGTACCAACAAGTACTCGATGCCGTTCGCTCCTTTCACCGGCGTCAATCATCATTATCACTCCATCCTGTTCGGGTTCGCCTTGTTAAGGGACGAGAGCGAGGGTTCTTTTGTATGGTTGTTTAGGACGTGGCTGGAAGCAATGAACTTCAAAGCACCCAAAGTGATCATCACCGATCAAGATTTGGCAATGAAGAAGGCTATTGCGACCGTCTTCCCAGACACCCGGCACAACTTGTGCACTTGGCACATAAGCAACAAATACCCTGAACGTCTGCATCACGTGTACGCAAAGTATCCAGACTTTAAACAGGATTTTGACAAGTGCATTACCAAGTCATTAACGATTGAGGAATTCGAGGAGAGGTGGGAAAAGCTTGTTCGGGATTACTCATTGCAAGACAACGAGTGGCTCCAGCACTTGTACGAGCGCAAAGAGCAATGGATTGGCGTTTACACGAGGAGGTATTTTTCAGCGGGCATGAAAACGACGGGCAGGAGTGAATCTATGAATGCCACGTTCGATAGTTATGTGGGTACAGCTACCAATTTGAAGACTTTCGTTGCATCCGCACAAAAAGCGGTAGCTTCGTTGTTCGTAAAAGAAAGGGCTGCCGACTTTGCAACAACGTACAAACAAAGGAGAAGGTTGCTAGAGACCCCGCTGGAGCTGAACGGTGCCAAAGTCTATACGAAGGAGATCTTCTTGCTATACCAAGTAGAGCTGCGAAAATCGGGACGATACAGTATAAACAAGGTGGCAGAAATGTCTACGCGTGAGTACAAGGTTTATTCGCTCGTGAATGACCTCGTCCCTGAGAAGCTGCGCAGAATTTATACGGTGAGCCACGACACATTGACGGACTCGGTGACATGTGTTTGCAAGAAGTTTGAGTTCCATGGCATCCTGTGTAGACACATTCTGCGGTTTTTCACCCAGAAGAATATCAGGACAATCCCCGATAAATACGTCTTGCCACGGTGGACGAAAGGTGCAAACAGGTTGCACGGTACCATTTCCTTTCCGGAGCACCCGTATACTGACTTTGAAGAATCAGAGACGTTGCGGTATAATCATCTGGTGACGATGTTCACCCGTTTGTCCGTAAAGGCTGCTGCTACAATGGTCGGTTATAAACATCTCCTCGAGGTAGCTCAGCAGCAAGAGCCCATCGTCGACCAGTTGGAAGCAGCTTCAGTCAGCAATGCGGTTGACACCGAGCCTACGACGGAATCAGAAGATGACGAGCCGGGGGAGGAAGGCGACAATGATATCCGGCCGTTGGATCCAATTATATCGCAAACGAAAGGCCGCAAGAGATCTACGCGGATGAAAAGCTCAATTGAAACGGCAACTCAACCTAAAAAGCTGCGAAGGTGTGCATTGTGCAACAAAATGACCGACCACGACAAGCGGAACCATTACAAGGCACTGGGGATAAGTCCCGGGGGTTTGCAAGATGGGGAAGAAGATGACGCCGAAGATGAGGACGGACAAGCTGCAGTGGACCTTTAATTTTTTGTATAAGTTTGACATTTGTAATAATTTTTTCTAATAATTTTTCAACCGAATATTGGAATTTTTTTTTTCTAATGTAGCGATTTCTGATGTAGCGGACGGATATGCATAGTCCTAATTTTTTGGTCATCATTTATGTCCGCTATACAATGTAGCGGACGTCATCGCAGAAAAACTTTTGGTCTTCATTTATGTCCGCTATACAATGTAGCGGACGTCATCGCAGAAAAACTTTTGGTTTTCATTTATGTCCGCTATACAATGTAGCGGACCTCTATCCTATTGTATATATTAATCAAAACGGGCAATCAGCTTTTATCAGTCCGCTATATTCTCTCTCTCTCTCTCTCTCTCTCTCTCTCTCGAACATCTAACCCAAGCCGCTACCCCATCTACGGCGACCCACATCTCCGGCGACACCACCGTCCTCCCCTCATCGCCGACCTCGATGGCTTCTGGATCGGAGACCACCTACGATTTTATTGGCAACTTGCACCTGGCAGGCAAACACTTTTTCAAAGTCATGATGCCGGGATTTGAGAATGAACTTGTAGGCCATCCCTCTTTCTCTGTATTTTCGTGTGTTAAAAGTTTGATCTTTTGGTTAAAAACTAACCTATTTTTTGTATTGTGTTTGTTAGGACATACCGGAAGCCTTTACCAATCAATTTACAACAATTCATGACAGTTCAAGATTATATAGCCGCAAGGGGGCCTGGCAGGTTGAAATCAAGCTGAAGCCCGGCCGACCCCAAAAAAAGCAATTCGCAGAGGGTTGGAACGTCTTCGTGCGCCAGCATGGCCTCGAACTCGGGGACTTTGTAGTGTTTGAACACCTTGGGTGGTGGGATTTTCAAGTTGTAATCTTTGATCGGAGCGCTTGTGAAAAAATTTCTTTCCCCCAATGTGAACCCTAATTTATTATTAATAACCAAATTTATTGTATACATGTTCATTATGTTTCCAAATTTTTCTCGCTTAATTGTGCCGTTTGAGATACCCTCAATATATTGAGATCGTTGATTGTGAATCGTACGTTATTTATTGTTTATCGATATTGAGATTGTTGATTCCGTCGCTAAAACAAGTCTTCGGGCGCCAATTTATTAAAACTGCATCACGCTACATTGTCTTAACCCAACACTTAGAAAATTTTCACTTCCCCACTGTCCGCCACATTGTCTAGCGGACAGACCAGCAGAATGCCCTATATCAACACTTAGAATATTTTCACTTCCCCCACTGTCCGCTACATTGTCTAGCGGACGGACCAGCAGAATATCTTCCCCCACTGTCCGTGACATTGTCTAGCGGACAGGCCAGCAGAATGCCTATATCAACACTTAGAAAATTTTCCCCACCCCCACTGTCCGCGACATTGTCTAGCGGACAGGCCAGCAGAATCCTTATATCAACACTTAGAAAATTTTTCCCACCCCCACTGTCCGCGACATTGTCTAGCGGACAGGCCAGCAAAATGCCTTATATCAACACTTGGAAAATTTTCACTTCCCACTGTCCGCGACATTGTCTAGCGGACAGACCAGCAGAATGCCTTATATCAACACTTAGAAAATTTTCCCCACCCCCACTGTCGCGACATTGTCTAGCGGACAGACCAGCAGAATGCCTTATATCAACACTTGAAAAATTTTCACTTCCCCCACTGTCCGCGACATTGTCTAGCGGACAGACCAGCAGAATGCCTTATATCAACACCCTCACTGTCCGCGACATTGTCTAGCGGACAGGCCAGCAGAATCCTTATATCAACACTTAGAAAATTTTCCCCACCCCTACTGTCCGCGACATTGTCTAGCGGACAGGCCAGCAGAATGCCTTATATCAACACTTGAAAAATTTTCACTTCTCCCACTGTCCGCGACATTGTCTAGCGGACAGGCCAGCAGAATGCCTTATATCAACACTTGGAAAATTTTCACTTCCCACTGTCCGCGACATTGTCTAGCGGACGGACCAGCAGAATGCCTTATATCAACACTTAAAAAATTTTCCCCACCCCCACTGTCCGCGACATTGTCTAGCGGACAGACCAGCAGAATGCCTTATATCAACACTTGAAAAATTTTTCCCACCCCCACTGTCCGCGACATTGTCTAGCGGACAGACCAGCAGAATGCCTTATATCAACACTTCGAAAATTTTCACGTCCCCCACTGTCCGCGACATTGTCTAGCGGACAGATTTTGTTTTCCACCTTTCAATCATTCTCAATGAGAGCCAAAAAAACCAAACTCAAATCATCTTCAACGGAAATCAGACAAATCAATCAATCAATAATCTTCAACACAAATCAATGAGAGCTTTCTAAATAATCATAGTTTATTAAAAAAATTTGAAAGTGTAATGGTACAATGTCAACTGGGGGAATCATGTTGGGAGGGATTCTCGGCATTTGCCGGATTTACAATATACGTAACCGCTCTAGGCCGGCCTTTCATAATTTGCCAAGCCATTCTATATCTAAAGGTGTCTACTTCTGCTTGGCTCCACACCGCCGCCTTGAGGCTCTCGGACCGGCAAATGTAATCCATGTACATGCAAAGGAAAACGCCGCAGTCCGAAGTGTTACGTTGCTTGGGCCTCCTCTTCTTCAGTCGCCAATCGAGCTTTGGCCGCGCCGGTACAGGGTTACCACGGACACCATTGACCATTGCACAAAATATATTCTGCAAGAAACACAAAACGGCGTAAGACACGAGTTAACATTTATGCCAAGTTACAATAACTGTTAAACAACAATCGTAATATTACCATTGAGTCCAACTGGGCTTTGTACATCTGCAGCACAGGCATAAAGGCGGTATCGTCGTGGAGACTGTCGATCACCGATACGACTTTCTCCACCGGTTCATAGCAAACCAAGTACCAGTGGCTTTCCCCTAAAAATGGGATTAGAAACACGTCGGCAACACTTGCGCTCACTGGACTATCCCTAGCAAGATACGCTCGTAGGTTAGCGGACGGTCTCCACTGGCTCAACTTTTTCTTCCGCCTTTGCTCGACCCACTCATGCCATTCAGACACTAGGAGGCTATGAAAAAAGGCATCAACCAAAAAAACGGCCGGGTACTCGTTCAGCCGCTCCCGACCCCTTTCCTTCAGAATCTCCACGTATGTGGAGATGACACCGTTGTCTAACCAACTCCCCGGAGCCAGGGAGGCCATTTCTCCCCACTCGCAAGTGTAATCCATGCCCTCCGGATGATTCACACTATACAACGCTTTGTCCCGGGGGAAGCCGCTAAAATAACGCTCTCTGATTATTTGGCATTTATGCGGCTTTAGGGGCTTCACTGGATGCCCTTTGCGATATTGCCCTCGGGGGTCGACGGGGGGATATTGCACTCCTTCGGGGGGTCGACCGGGGGATATTGCCCTCCTTCGGCAGTAGATGGTCCTGCCCACGGGACAATGGGCAGTGTCTCCGACAGACTGATGTGTCCGAAACCCCAGTCTTGCGTGACTTGACTCTGAGAGAAGGGTTGGGGTTCCGAGTCCAATAGCAAAGAGAAGGAGGGCACACTGTAGTCTTCCCACGGCGCTTGAGCCTGGCCCATGGTGCTTGGCTGTCCCCAATCACCACCCATTCCCGGTACAGAGGGACCACCATATCCCTGGCTCACTCCCGAAGTCTGTCCCGAGGGATCGGTGTATCCCTCGCTCACATATGGGGGCTGCCACCCCGGATAACCCATTCCCGGGCTGACGCCGGAAGGCTGGCCCGATGCTTGGTGTAAAAAATTCCCGCAGCCATACGCCAACGCATCAGCCTGTTGGCGAAGCTCCTCGCCCATTGCATCCACCAAATCCTTCCGCTCGCGCAACTTCTGGAAGAAGGCGAACGAGGCATTAACCTACATCCAGAGAGATAATAAATAAGTAACTTCATACACAGTTAGAATCATCAAGTTCAATTAAAAGCACTTATTGGCCAACTTACCAGATTGTATGCCATGTGCTCATCGATCTGACCCCTAGGGTGGTACTTCTCCCCGCGTTCAAACCTTACTGGAGCTACTCTCCTCCGGGTGATGCGGTAGTACCACCCATTGTACTGTTCGATACTGATCACGGGGTCAGGCTCCGACACAATGGCCGCCAGCGTGTCCTGCCAGGAATCCCAAACCTCAAGTTCTCGTGCGCACAAGTCGTGCGCATTTGCCTTGCCAAACCGAGGGACACCCGGTGGGTTCCTGTTAAGCCTCATATCCGGCGCGCCGGCTGGCAACCCCTGCAGGCACTCAAAATGGCGCATAGCGCGATCTGGCAGCTGCCACTCTGCGACCTCGAAGTGGATCAGGGGTGTGCGTTGCAACCCGGAGAGCGTGAAGACGAACGACTCTCCCACCCGTCGCGCCAAATGTTTGTACGGTGCCCATCGCATCTGGCCAGGAGATAACGAGTCGAGCTCCCCCCGATAGTACGTAATGTTGTGATGGGGATCGTCTCTCCTCTGGTAGTGGCTGTCCTTCCGGCTGTACTCCCAGGCGCACAACCGAGGCCACACATTATCGGTTCCGTCCCTACGCGTGGGTGCGCCGGTAGCAAGGTGTTCATAAGACCACACCTGAGAGCAAAGACAAATTAAATAAAGTATCGTCAAATTTTATTGTCAATTCAACCCAAAAAAAAAGAAACGAGCGAGTAATCAAGAATTGTATGATATACCTGCAATAGCGAGAGACATGCACATATCGCTTTGGAGTCGGGCCTCGTTGCCTTGTGCAATGCTCGGTAGAGGTACGCAAGAGTTGCGGCTCCCCAGGCATAATCCCCAACCTCCAGCAGGTTACCCAACAACGGTAAATATTTGACGCTGACGGTATTCTTCGACGTTGTTGGGAACAGAATTGCCCCCATCACCCACAAGAGGAAAGCTTGTGTGTACAGCACAAGCATCTGATCCGTGTAGTTATCCGGCAGAACCTTGTAGGTATCTACCAACCATTTCAACTTGATACCCCCAGTGCTAAATTGATCCTGGGGTATCGAAGTAAAGAAGTCCCTAGCGGTCCTCTTATTCGTTGCTTCCGACGGAGGAGCTATTACCGGCCGCCCCGTCACCGGTAACCCTAAGATGAACCCTACATCTTCTAGGGTAATTGTCAGCTCTCCGAGAGGGAAGTGAAACGTATTCGTTTCACTTCTCCACCTTTCAACAAGGGCACCTATTAAGTGCCGGTCAAGTTGTTGAAAGATCTGCCCACGCGTGAAAATCCCAAACCCAATCCCACGCAGTAATCTTTTCTGGGTTCTGTTCAATTTCCATTCTTTAAAATTATCGGATACTTCTACCGTGTTGAGAAGTGCTCTTTCCTACGAATTAATAAATACAATTTAAGCAAATTAAACGATATACAACGTTCCCAAGAATAACAAAGTTGATAAAATAAGTATCTTACTCCACCATCCCATATGAGCGTACTGATATGGTTTGCTTGGTCGTATAATACGGACGGATCTTCTGGTCCAGGGTTGAAATCCATTTTTTGCAACTGAAATTATGCAAAACGGCAAGGTTGGAAGCGTAAACATTCTCAAACATACAACGCTAGCACAGTCAACGCTAGCATGTGATCAGATAATACTCACATAAGTTCACATGCTGTGTATATGCAATGTACATAGATACAAACAGACACGGAATTGGATTTTACAAGTGAAATCACATGAACAAATAATACGCAATACACATATATAATCTATATATATGTATAGATACATTGACAAACGCTAGCACAATGCAGCACCGCGCACACATTCAAAATCATGCATAAGCCGCGATAACAACTCTAGATTATGAACAAATAAAGGATTGGTTTGTGAACTTACGTGATTGATTCGTCGAATAAAGGATTTCTTGAGAAGAAATTGCGCCGATCTACTTGCCAACGCCGCTAGAAGAATTGTGAGAAGAAGGAATGAATAGCAGTTTAGAAGGAATGAATAAGGGTTTCGAAGTAAAGAAAGGAAAAAACGGTCCGCTACACTGTCTAGCGGACGGTGGGATAATGACAAAGTAACAGTCGTGCATCGGCAGGACTGACATTGACAGGACTGACATTGACGGAGTCAGTCGTCCGCTACACTGTCTAGCGGATGACATTTTGGCTGTCAACGTGTTATGTGCTCCGCTAGACAGTGTAGCGGAGGGGGGAGCAGGGGCAAAATGGTAAAAAGGTCCGTCCGCTACACTGTGTAGCGGACCGCTGACAGCGCCGCAAAAATACGCGATCTGGACCGTCCATCCCTTCGGGATGGACGGTCAGATCGCGCTAGCAAGATCTCTCATTTTGCTAGCCCTATCAACGGATATATATATATATATATATATATATATATATATATATATATATATATATATATATATATATATAGCTGAAACATTTGCTAAAAATTACAACATGTAGGATTTTTGGACTCTATCTTTGCGACAAGTAGGACTTTTTAATAGTCTTCTCCTTCTGACACGTAAGTTTCAACTTTACATGTGATAGTTCCCTAACTTAGTTGGTCTGTTTATTTAAAGTCCAACTCTTTTGAATTAGATATATAAAATTCAAGAATCCTATTTGTTTTGGTATTCTTTTCTATTTCTACTCTATTTAACTCTTTACTATAATTTATTATTAAAATTCGTACGTATAATTTATGCAATATTTTTAAACTTTAAAAAACTAAGAAACTAATTATAAACCTTCTAAAACTCTACCTAATCAATATACTTATACATTAGGCCTAAATTATGATTATTAAAACCTCAAAAGTACTTTAAAAGAACAATATAAAATCTCAAAAATATAAATTACAAAAATCATACCCTACTTACTAATTCTTTAGTATGATCATTTGCCCGACTTTTTGTAAATCTTATAAAATTTTAAAAACCAAAACTACTTCATTTAAAGCTCTACATAATTCAAAAAGGCTTCATTTTGGACTACTAACTTCCTAAAAACACTTAAAACAAATAAAATAAAGTTTCGCAAATGTAAACAACGAAAATCATGTATGAAATTAATGATTAATCTTTACAAATTAAAATGTAAGCTTTTCATAGCGTATATTTTTGTTTTTACCTCGATCTTTTAGTTATGCAAAACATCATCCTATTTGTTTTGGTGTTTTTCACTCTTACTTATTAGTACTTACGATGATTTGTTATAAAAAATTCTTAGGTAATTTGTCCAATTTTCGTAAATCTTATTAAACTAGAAAAACCAATTCTAAAACTCTATCTAATTTGGATCTATACATATTAGGGCTTTAACTTTGACTGTTAGCATCTCAAAAATACTTTCAAATAGCAAAATAAAGTCGCGCAAAAGTAAAATACGAAGAATCATGTATAACATCTTATAAGCACTTTAAAATAAACAAAATAAACCATACGCTGTAAAGTACAAAAATGATGTATAAATATTAAAGCTTCAGAAGTTAAAAAGTAAGCTTTGTTTTTGGCATTTCCCCCCTTCACTTATGTAAAAGATCATCCTATTTGTTTTTGTAGGTATAATTCATCCAACTTTTATAAACCTCATAAGACTAGAAATTTAGTTCTATATCTTCTAATTTTTTATCGAATCTATATACACACACGTACTAGGCCTTAACTTTGATTATATATTAACACCTCAAAATCATTTTCAAACAGCATAATAAAGTCTCACAAATGTAAAATATAAAAACTCATGTACGAACATTAAAGATCAAGATTGCACAACGTATCAAAATAACTATTTATGTGCAAAAATATAATAATTAGTAAAGTTTAAACTCCAAAATAGAAACAATACTCCCAAAAATGCAAATAAAAAGTACTACAACAAAAATGACTTAAAACTTTAAAAGCACTTAACATATGCAAACATCAATATATCTTCACAAATTATTTTTAGGTGAATAACCTCAAATTGTAAAATATAAATCATGTACTCTCTAAATTCAAAAAAAGAAAGCATAAATCTACGAGTACAAGTCATAAACACTTTTAATCATCAATAAACTAACTTTTACTATAATAGTTAGTTAAATTGCTAGCACCTTAATGAACCTCATTATGAGGAAAGAATTAATATAATGGTGGTTGACAAGTTATGCTCTAATACGCCTTGGGCAAGTGATAAGGTGTGCATGGTAATAGTTCTAAATATACTCATTTACAGTGGTAGCACTAAGGTATTTCGAGGCAGTATCAAGGTAGTAGTGGTGCATAAGTTATACTCAGAATCTCTGGGTTGGACAACCTGAAAAAAAAAAAAGACATAGTGATGACTCGATCAATTTTTGATAATTTGAACAGATACATAGAGCATACTTTGAGTACTATATATTTTTTTTCATTATGCACCGAACAAAAAATATGTGAAGTGCTTTACATAAAGAAAGATATCAGATGACTCAATTAGCATTTATGTTTGTAGGAAGGTTGAGCTTCATATACATCATCCCTTAAGAGGAAAATTTGTAACTCTTTACTAGATTCTGTTAACAACAAAAACATAATTATAAAATGAGTATATAAATAGTGATTTTCTTCCTTCACAGTATATTTGGAGATAAGATTGCTTTAACCAGGTGATTATAACATTGATGCTTGAGTATTTAGTTAAAAGGTATGAATCTACGACTACATATTAGTACGAGATTGTCACTCATAATGTGTAAATATATAAATGTAAAAAATATTGCTTATGAAAAAGCATTATAAGATTATACCATAATTATTTTTATAGTAACATTCACATCCGATTTGTAAGTAAAAGTATGCATCAAAACTTTCCAAAAAAGTGTTTTCAAGATGTGATCTTATACTTTAATTTACATATTTGTCGGCAATCAACAAGAGTTGTAATGTATCAATAATTAATGTGTTTTAACCAATATTTTCAATACCTTGCTTTGGTACTTTGACATCTCTCTAATATTCTCATGCATCTCCCTACTATGTCAAAGAAATTATGATTGTTGAGTACAACTTTGTGCGTATATAACATGCATGAACAACATAGGCTGCAAGAGACATATGAATGTATTACATGTTTATTAAAAATTGAATAGTATGGCTTAATGCGTATTTATTTTATCTCTTAAAATTAAAAGGAAGACAATTTTTAAAACCTATCACTTGTATTTGCACGGGTCTAACATGCATGCGAGAGTTTTGACATAACGTGTGATTTGATTATCCATTTAGATACATGTGTCAAACAGACACATTGGTTTTGGGGGGTGGGGGGGGGGACTAACCTCCCGTCCGGTTTATAAATTACTACACAATGAACAAAAACTGCAAACTTTACCTGAGTGTAAACAACATGGCATTGGCTAATAGATATCTATTTAAATGACAATTTTGCCCCCTTATCACTTCCACCGTGTAAATCACCCCTACAGCGCACCCATTACCACTATGGCTCCCACCCCCCATTAGTCACCACTACACACTCAAGCACATGAACGCACCATGTTCGCCCAGATCACCCACAAAATAGATCCATCAATGTCGATGAAGGTAAAGGTAAGGCTGCAACTAAAGAGATGAATATTTGTAGAACAAACCCAAATTAAACTAGAACTGAGCCCATCATGTCACCTGTGGTGGTTGACGATGGTGATTAGTGGTGATAGGTGGAGAGAAAGAGGGGAAGAATCTGGGGTCCCGTGCAATGGGTGGGTGGGTGGCTATTGGATGGTTGGTGGATCTTGAGGTGGTGTTTTATGTGTGCGACGATTATGGTGATTGTTGTCATGATTTGTGTGGTGGTGAGTGATCCACGCGATGTCGGGGTCTGAATTAGTAGGGGGGACACCGTGGTGGGTATTGGTGTGTAGAGTGGTTGTCAGTGATGTGTACTTGTGCAGAGGGGGTGGTGTGTGCGCAGTCTGTTTGGTGATGGGGATTGGGGTGGGGGCTGATCGTGTGTGTTGTGTGCGTGTGCAGGGGTTGTGTGGTGGTTGGTGATGTGGGATGGGGGCAGTAGAAGTGGGTGGCAACTGTGGGGTTGGGGGGGGGGGGTTGAAAAGGGCATTGACCTAAATTGTAATAAGAAAATAGAAGTATTGGTGTCATCTTATTGAGTCCGTAACGGTCTCATTTGATATGGGGTATTTCATAAACCGGAAGGGAGGTAAGTACACCAAATCACAAGTAGAGGGGGAGGTGGCAAAAGACAACAAATATCCAAGGGAGACTAGTTATGACAAAAGAGTATCCTATATATTAAGCATCTGTCCAATACTCTACGCTCTCCCTCTAAGCGTCTCTCTTCTCTGCCGGAGATACCTGATGAGTTATTCATCCACCAGTACCCTGTAATCCTTTTTTCTAACTACAATCTTTAACTCCATTTCCACTAAATGCCCATCCAATCTCAAGCCTTAATGCTGCATACCCAGAACCTCCAAAAAACCTCTATCCATAAACCTTTACTTCCCACAACCACCAAACAGATCAACAACAACATCCATTATTGCTACAGACTACCAACTTTAAACCATCTCTGATATGGACACCATTATTAACAAAACCCAATCCTTCTTGTTTGAGGACCATCTTGATTTTGATGCTGACGACTCAAACGCAGCAAAAGAGTACGCTCTCATTCTCGTAGCAAAAGGCATCAGTCCAAAGAAAATCAATGCTAAGCTAGCACACTCCATTCTTCTCAAAGCCTGGAACCCGTCCAAAGGTATGCAAGTCAAACACCAAGAGGACAAAGTTTTCAGCCGATCCTTTAACCATGAGTGGGATCGCAAATGAATTTTGGATGTTAGACCCTGGTCGATTATGAGCTCCCACCTGGTTCTACGTGACTGGCCTGCAAATCTCTCTCTAGATGAAATTGAATTCCACCACTCTCCTTTCTGGATCCGTATTTATGGACTTCCTCCCAACCAAATGACAAAATCAAATGCTGAGAGAATTGGAGCTAGAATTGGGGAACTGAAAGATATTGATTTCACGGCGGATGGGAATATTGCTTGTTGCAAATTCCTTCGGATTCAAGTTGAGATTGACATCCGTCAACCCATTCATGCGGGTTTTCACGGAAACCAAAGAAGCATCTTCCACCTCATGGATCAATCTCAGGTACGAAAGATAACCAGATTTTTGCTTTAATTGTGGCAGAATTGGCCATGTACAAAAGGGATGCTCGCAAATGCCATTATCGTTCCTAGAAACCAATACCAACCCATATGGCCCTTGGCTTCGGGTCAATTTTTCTGGATCTTTCCCTCGAACGACGAAATGGAATCCCCAAGCCAGGTTGAAAGAACAAGCAAATCAGCAACATACAGGCCGAAGAGTTAATATCATGTCGAACAGGAGCACTTCACCTGAGATTCCACCGAAAATTTACGGAGGCCCGAAAAATTATACCAGACCGACAAGCCGCACCCTTTTCGGGGAATTATCTCCCACACCACATGGGCCTCTGACAGAAGTTTGCAATCAAACCACCATGTCTAATCCTTACAATTCGGCTACCAACCCAACAACCACTGCCAAAAAGCCCATTTTTCCCTCATTTCAAAGCCTTAACCCATGTAAACTCCATACCTATCTCTGCTGATACCGTGGGATGTCACCAACCACTACAGGAAAGCCAACCCACGAACTTGTTGGAATCTGAAGCAGGACAAAAGACCAAATTTTTTGGATCCCCCATTCCCTACGCCCAAACGAAAAAAAATCCATTTGACCAAAAGCCCGAAATAAAAAAACCCAAAACCCATTTAGCCCAAATAAAAAAACCCTTTAGGATGTTCTTGTTGTGAGACTAACCCAAGCGAAAGTCCCCAACAACAAATACATGGCAAATCAATCCCCACCTCAGGCCAGAGCAAGGAAACTTTGAAGACTGAAAATTCTGGCCAAACATAAACAAGAGGTTATCGTCCAAGCCAGCAACTCCCTTATTCTCCAAAGTCCTCCTTCTTCCTCAAGCTACTCCAAACTTCAAAAGGTGGTAAGTCCTGACTTATCACCGAAACCACCATGATCCTTCAAGCGTGGAACGCTCGAGGGCTTGGACGCAAAGCTAGCGTCAGGGCCCTCAAAGAAGTCAGAACCTTAAAGTCTGACATCCTCTTCATCTCTGAAAACATCTCTTCTTCTGCAAATCTAGTCCAAATTCTCAATTCCCTCAGCTTTTATAATTTATGTATAGTTCCTTCCTCAGGATCCAAAAAATTATCGGGGGGGTCTCTGTTTGGCCTGGAAACATGGGGTGGACCTTGAGATCACTCTCCAAACCAAAAATATCATTAATGCTCTGATTTATTCTGACCCCCTGGATGCTTTTTGGTGTTTATGGTCCACCCCATTGGGAATGCAAAAGGAAGTTTTGGACAGACAAGGGTGTTTTGGCAGAAGCTTTTGAAGGACCGTGGACCTATATTGGAAAATTTAACGCGGTGGCAAACCAAATAGAGAAGAAAGGTGGCAGACCTGTGGCAAATCCATCATCAGGAGGAATCTGTGAATTCATCAATCAACAACATATGATTGACCTTGGTTTTTCAGGCAACCCCTTCACTTGGAGCAACAACCGACCCTTGAGTGCAAACATTAAAGAACGTCTTGATAAAGCGTATGCAAATACAGCCTGGTGTACCCTATTCCCTGATGCTTCAGTTACACATCTTCCCAGAAAGGCCTCAGACCATCTGCCCATAGTCCTCAAGACCCACAAACCGATATACTGTGGATTGAAGGCGTTTAAGTTTGAAGCCGCATAGACCCGAGATCCTACCTCCCATTATCTGGTTGAATCAGCTTGGGGCCAACCTTAACTGGGGACACCAGAATCAATTCTCTGCCAGAAAGTTGACTGTACAAGCAAGGCCCTACGCAAATGGAACAACACTCACTTTGGCCATATTCAATCCTGTATTGGACAGCTCACGTCTATTCTGGACATGATACAACATAGTGAACCTTCTGTAAGGAACCTGGAGATGGAAAAAAAAATTAAAATTAGAGCTTCAAGAACAACTTTGTAGAGAGGAATGGCTTTGGCGTCAAAAGTCAAGAATTTCATGGAAAAGTGAAGGCGACTTGAATACTAAGTTTTTCCACTTGAGTATGGTAATTCGAAGAAGGAAAAACTCCATAGATTTCATCATGAACCTGGATGGAAAATGGATTTCAGACAGAGAAGAAATTGGACAATGCTTCACTCAAAAATTTCAAAAGTTGTTCTCGACCTCAAATCCATGCTTCCCACCCAATTTGGATAATTTGATCACTCCAAGGATTACGGAGGAAGAAGCACACTTGTTGTGTTCTATTCCATCGACCACTGAAATTTCCAAAGTTCTGATGAAATTTGACTCTTTGAAAGCCCCAGGCCCAGGAGGGATGCCCGCCCTTTTTTACAAGACATACTGGGAATCTGTCAAGTCTGATGTTTGCATCATGGTTCATGATTTCTTTGCAAATGGTTCAAAACTTTATGAATTGAATCACACCTACTTAGTCTTAATCCCCAAGACTCCGCATCCCACCAATCCAAATAATTATCAGCCCATCAGCCTTTGTAACGTTGTTTACAAAGTAATTTAAAAAATCATGGCCAATAAACTCAAGCCCCTCCTTGCTAAACATGTATCCCCTTTACGAGCAGCGTTTGTGCCTGGGAGATTGATTACCGATAACAGCGTGATTGTCCAAGAGATTTGGCATACTATGCGAAAGAAGAAAGGCACCGGGCTTATGGCTATCAA
Organism: Escallonia herrerae; assembly: GCA_033070095.1. NCBI lineage: Eukaryota > Viridiplantae > Streptophyta > Magnoliopsida > Escalloniales > Escalloniaceae > Escallonia > Escallonia herrerae. The sequence goes on along the minus strand of JAVXUP010003395.1, from coordinate 29,231 downwards.
AATAGATATAGAGAAGGCTTATGATAAAGTTGAATGGTCCTTCATAATCAAAGTCCTGGAAAATTTAGGTTTCCCGCAAGCTTGGATCAACTGGGTCAATGAATGCATATCAACAACCTCTTTCTCTACCATTATCAATGGCATCCCGTTTGGATGTATTGTTCCTCAGAGAGGATTGAGACAAAGAGATCTGTTGTCCCCATTCCTGTTTATCCTAGTCTTCGAAGTTATCACTCGATTACTTCCACTACAAGAAAAGGCGTCTTTTGCGACGGAGTTTTAGTGACGGTATAGATTCCGTCACTAAAATGAGTTTTACCGACGGAAACCTCCGTCAGTAAAACTCCGTCGTAAAATATTATTTAAGCGACGGATTTATTCCGTCGCAAAAAACTCCGTCGGTGAAAAGGCATTTTACCGACGGAAACCTCCGTCGGTAACACTCCGCCGTGAAATATTATTTAAGCGACGGATTTATTCCGTCACAAAAAACTCCGTCGGTACAAATAGGTCTTCACCGACGGACTTTTAGCGACGGAATAAATCCGTCGCTAAAAGTCTATTAAATCCACAGATCTGCTTCTCTCTTCGAAAATCCCAAAACCCAACTTCCCTCTACCCCGGCGGCGACCTCCCTCGACACCGGCGGTGACTTCCCTCGACCCCGGCAGTGACCTCCCTCGACAACGGCGACCACCTGCACCTCCGGCGACCACGGGCCCTCACCTCCGGCAGATCTGTGAAGAGGAGAGAGACTACCCCGGCGGCGACCTCCCTCGACACCGGTGGTGACTTCCCTCGACCCCGGCGGTGACCTCTCTCGACGACGGCAACCACCTGCAACTCCGGCGACCACGGGCCCTCACCTCCGGCAGATCTGTGAAGAGGAGAGAGACTACCCTGGCGGCGACCTCCCTCGACACCGGCAGTGACTTCCCTCGACCCCGACGGTGACCTCCCTCGACGACGGCGACCACCTGCAACTCCGGCGACCACGGGCCCTCACCTCCGACAGATCTGTGAAGAGGAGAGAGACTGAGAGAGAGATAGAGAGAGCAGCGTCGACCACCGGGACCACCGGAGACGACGGTTTCTCACCTCCGGCACTATTTCTCGTGGGGTAAAGTTCTTGTCTTCCTCTCTATTTGCTCTACGCTATACCTTTTGTCTTCCTCTTATACATGTAAATTGCTGTGAAAAGTTAAAGATGATTTTAGATTGTTAATTGTGCATTGAGCATTTGAGATATTGAGATTATTGACGGAGGATGGGACCCAATTAGATTGAATGTGTGATTTTTGTTAATTTATTGCATTGAGCATTTGAGAATTGAGATTGTTGACGGAGGATGGGACCCAATTGGATTGAGATACCTGTTAGTTAGCGCAGACACGGACACCACGTCTGATCGACGGTGTCCGACATTTAAAAAAAAATTAACGTATGCCGATGTGTCTGGAGGTGCGTGTTCGGAGGCGTCAGACACGTGTCCGGAGGCGTCGGACACGTGTCCGGAGGCATCAGACACGTGTCGGTATGTGTCGGACACGTGTCCGGAGGTGTCAGACACGTATCGGACACCATATCGACACCCTATATGAGGTGTCAGAATTGAGGTTGTTGACGGAGGATGAGACCTAATTGGATTGAGATACATGTTAGTTAGCGCAGACACGGACACCACGTTTGATCGACGGTGTCCAGCATTTAAAAAACAAATTAACGTATGCCGATATGTCTGGAGGTACGTGTCGGTGGGCGTCGGACACGTGTCCGAAGCCTTCGGACACGTGTCCAGAGGCGTCGGACACGCGTCGGTATGTGTCGGACACGTGTCCGGAGATGTCAGACACGTATCGAACACCATATCGACACCCTATATGAGGTGTCGGAATTGAGGTTGTTGAATGTGCATTAAATTTAGGTTAGTTAGGTTAATGCGACATTTTTAGCATGCACCCCCTAGAATCTAATCGTGGCTCCAGCGCTGGCTATAATTAGCCCTAATTAGTCCTGATTAACAATATTTTAGTAAATCAATTAACCCTAATTAGGGATTGATTTGTTTGATGAAATTAAGGATTAGATGAGGGGATTTGTGGAGGTTGAAGAGGGGTGCCAACTGTTTGATGAAATGCCGTTAAGAAGACTTGATGAGTAAGTTGTGTGTGGGTTTAAGTTTAGAGGTTATGGTGGCCGTGACACAAGTCTCACTCTACAAAAAACAAGTAATTAGATGCAACTATGTTCGTCCGTTTGTATCAATATCAAACTACTCTGCAAAAAAGCAATTAGTGTTTTCTCTGCAAAAAAGCAATTAGTGTTTTCTTCCGTAATATTTTATTTATATTATTTGAATATCTCAAAGTGCATTATTAAAGTTGATAAATTTACTTTAAGATGGCCTTACATACATATCCTGGGCTATTCTAGACCATGAAAACAACCAATTAACGATTTTGCTTTTATGCAAATAGTTATGACATTTGATTTTCAAGTTCTGGTGTTATAAACCATATTTTTGGTACTGCCAAAAGTTAGAAAAAGTTTATACGCTGTATATTCTTCTTAGTTTTAATTAACCATAAGAACCTGATGAAATTCAAATTAGCTGTAATTACCTCAAATTAGCCCAAATGAACCCAAAACCCGCGCATATTGATTGTAGTTAGCCTAATTAGTCATAATTTGCACTAACATAACCCAATTACGCCTAATTAGCGCTAGTTAGGACTAATCAACCCTACTCGGCACCATCAAAACCCTAATTAGGACTAAATAACCCTAATTAGTCCTAATCAACCCTAATTAGCGATAATTATCCGAAACTAGCCCTCATTAACATTAATTAGCCCTAACATAACCCAATTAAAGCCTAATTAGCCCTAATTAGGACTAATCAGCACTACTCGGCAAAATTAAACCCTAATTAGGACTACATAACTCTAATTAGTCCTAATCAACCCTAGTCAGCTATAATTATCCGAAACTATCCCTCATTAACATTAATTAGCCCTAACATAACCCAATTAAGCCCAATTAGCCCTAATTAGGACTAATCATCACTACTCGGCACAATTAAACCCTAATTAGGACTAAATAACCCTAATTAGTCCTAATCAACCCTAACAAACAAACATCCTGTTATGGAGGCTATATCATCAACGGGTTTAGGTTTAACGTAAAAGATGATGACCGAACAAAACAAACCCAAAACAGTGGAGTCTTGGTCAACGGCGACTGTTATGCCGAGAATTGCATGGATTTTTACGGAGAGCTAGATGAGATTGTTGAGCTAACATATCTGGGTTCCCAAAACCGCCTGGTAATGTTCAAGTGTACGTGGTTCGATGTCACATGCAGTAGAGGAATCCGTGTTAGCTCTCAAGGGATTGTAGATGTCAATGTCAAGTCAAGACTTGCATCAGACGAGCCCTTTGTGTTTGCTAGTCAAGCTGTACAAGTCTTTTACGCGGAGGACGTCGCCAATCCCAAATCTCATTGGTATACAACTATCAAGTCCAAGAAATTGCCCGTGACATATGACAGTGAGCTAGACTCCTTTCAAGCCGACCAACCACGTGTCTTGTTCCCTGTTGAGGTCAACAACGAGGAGGACGATCTTCCTCTTCCAACAACACTTCTTGTGGGAGAAGAAGTCGTAGATGATGACGCGGAAGATGTTGAAAGTGTTGGAGATGATGTGACCGAGTCTACTGATGAAGAGGATGAATTAGAAGATGAAGAGGACGACGAGTCCCACGAAGAAGAGGGCGACGAGGAAAGTGATGAAGATGATTCGCAAACTGAAAATGATTGACTTGTAATGTTGTAACATCACGGGAAAATGTAGTAACATTTTAGAACTTGGTGTTTATTGATGTGTTTTTGCACATCCGTATATATATATATATATATATATATATATATATATATATATATATATATATATATATATATATATATATAGTGCCGATGATGATTTATGCCTAAATTATTATTTTTCACGTGTTAATGTCTTTGTATATAATCTATATGAAGTCAGATATGGATAGGATACGGGCTATTCGTGGCCGGGCTGGACGCCGAGCTGCTTCCTCCCCGGTTAGTCCCACCTCGTCATTGCCTACTGATGACGAGGCACAGAGTGATCGCGGACAGCCATCGGGGGCCCAGCCCCAGCCGTCGCCGTCACCGTCGCCCCAGCCCCAGCCATCGCCGTCGCCCCAGCCCCAGCTCGAGCCGTCGCCCCAGCCCGACGCAGATTCATCCCACACGCGCGTGCATTCTCCATCTTCCGTGGGTTCTACCTCAGGTATAGTTGATAACGGTGTTTCGTACATTTTCGCTAGCCTTATATTTGAACTGTATTAATGTCTGTGTTTTGTAGGATCTCGACGAGGCCGTGGTCCGACACGCGGGGTACGCATCGACCCCCAGCGTAAACAGAGAGTTACGCTCACGCAGGAGGGCCTGTAAGTACTAAAAATATCACCTCATGCCTTATTTTAAAATTTTGGGGTGTTAATTTATATTTGAACTGTATTAATTAATTTAATTACTTCTTTGGCAGGATCCTGGAGAATATGGCGAGGACGAAGATCGGCGTTCTTGTGAAGGGCCGATTCTTCGAGCCACGCCTGTACTGGAAGGACTGGGATGCCGCTGCGAGGGAGGCCCTATGGGAGGAGTGGCTGGTACGGTGAAGTATTTTTTTCAGCGTTAGTAAATGTTAAATTACAGTTTGTTTTATGTTGTTAATTTGTGTTATTGAATGCCTTACAGGAGGGGTTCACGTTTGACACGCCTCAGCAGCAGGTACTGGGGCAGCAGGCTTTCTTTGCCTACATCGGCAAGAATTACCGCCGATGGCTCCACGATGCACGGGACCGGGCGAAGAAGGCGCTGCCCGCGGGTGCCCCGATGACGGACATGGCGAGATATCCCCCACATTGGATATCTCACCGTGTATGGGGGGAGATGATAGATCGGTGGGCTGCGGATCCAGGTTGGGACGCCAAGAGTAAGAGCGGGACTGAGAACAGACAGAACAAAGATCCGACGCACACGGGGGGGTCGGTGCCACACGACATCGTCCGACACAAGAACGCGGTCGAGCACCCGGATCTGGAGGACGATGAGGTCGTAGCTCTGACGTATAATCAGACGCACGTGCGGAAGAAGGACAAGGACGAGACGCACCGGGCGGGCGACTATATTTCAGATATTGCCCGGCGGATCGATGTGAGTCAATTTATTTAAGTTAATGTTTTTTCTTTCTATCCTCAATGTCTGTTTCGTTAATTAATGCCCTAACATATCGTTAAACCACTATTTTTGCAGGCCTCGTATGAACAGCTAAGGGGGTCCGAGCAGCAGTCCGGACAGCCATCAGCGTCCACTAGTACGGCTGCGAGTACTGGGGGGTTGAAGCGATGGCTGGATACGCCGGAGGTCGTGAATCGGCCGAAAGGCCGCATACGCGGCCTGCCTAGCACGACTGCTCGTGCCGTGATAGGAGCGTCCTCACCCCCTGCTGCCCCTCCACAGACACCGGCTCCTCGGCCTCAGTTGGACGACGAGGAGATCCAGCGCATTGCTACAGTGGTGTGCCGGATGATCAGGGAGCAGGGCACTGTTGGACAGGCCGCCCCGGCCCCGGATCAGCAGGATCCAGATCCGGGACTCGGGAACCCCTGATGAGCCCCTTCCCGTGCCCGTTCCTAGCTTCCCCCCCCCCCGTGCCCGGCTTGTACTCTTCTCCCCTCTCCTAACCGGCTATATCCGGTTCCCGGCTTGTACATATATGAATTTTTTTATTATAAATATTTTTTATAATTGATTATATATATTTCTTTCTGTATTGATTATTGCGCGTTGTTGTTGAGATTTGAAAATTGTATTACAGGTCTGGGTAATTGAAAAATAAAAAAAAATTTCAAAAAAAAATTGACTTTTGGCGACGGAATAATTATTTAGAGATGGAATATTCCATCGCGAATTATATTTTTTAGCGACGGAATATTCCGTCTCGAAAATATAAATCCGTCGCTAAACAATATAATTCGCGACGGAATATCCGTCGCTAATTAAAAATAAATCCGTCGAAAAAATGACATATTTAGTGACGGATTTAAAACATTCCGTCGCTAAACTATTAGTGACGGGCTTTTATACGAGGGATTTTTAGCGACGGTGAATCCGTCGCTAATTCTTTTAGTGACGGATTTTGGGCTTTTAGCGACGGATTTCCCCGTCGCAAAAACCCTGTTTTCTTGTAGTGTTCTCCGTGATGAGCAAGCTGGGAACATTCATGGTATTAAAGCGAGTAGAGGCAGCCCCTCTATATCGCACCTACTTTTTGCTGACGACTTATTTATATTTTGTAGGGCCAATAATCGGGAAGCTGAATGTATTCAAAAAAATTTAGAAACATATAACAAGTGGTCGGGCCAATGCGTGAACAATGGAAAATCTCAAATACATTTCAGCAACAAGGTTCGAGGTAGCTGTTCTCGAGATATTTGCAACCTCCCGGGCTTCAAGAGAGCCCCGAAAGACTCAAAATACTTGGGTCTCCCTTTGTTCATAAACTAGCCCAAGAAAAAAGTCTTTGTAGATATTGTGGAAAGAATAGAGAGGAGGCTCGCTGGTTGGAAATCGAAAATGTTATCCATGGCGGGACGTGCAACGATCATCAAATCTACTGCAATAGCGATTCCAAGCTATGCTATGTCTACCTTTCTTCTTCCTCAGAATGTATGCGACAAGATTGATCAACTGATAAGGCATTTTTGGTAGGGATTCAAGCAGGATGGACTTCAACACTTTCATCCTAAAGCATGGGACACTCTTTGTATTCCGAAAGCTCTTGTAGGTATGGGTTTCAAACGAATGAGAGATATCAATTTGGCCCTTATTTCGAAGCTCGGATGGTCTGTACTTTCGAATCCGAACTCTTTTTGGGTTCAAATAATGAAGTCCAAGTATCTAAGAGGTGCGCAATTCCTTCTTCACAAACCAAAAAAGGCTTCTGGATATAGAGAGGAGTTTGTAAAAGTCAGGGTACCCTGGCTAAGGGTATAGGCTTTCTTATTGGAAATGGCCACACGATAAATATTTGGGAAGACCCGTGGATCCTCCTTTAATGCTGGTATGCACCTTGCAAGTTCAGCTTGTAGGAATGGTGAAATTAATCTTGTGGCAGACCTTCTTCTCCCTGGTACTAAAAGATGGAATACCACCTTAATTGAGGACCTTTTTGATAGCCACACAGCTGAGGCCATTATAGGAATCAAAATCTCTTCCTCTCAATCCCAAGATATGTTAGCTTGGATCTCTAACAAGTCCAGTAAATTCATCACTAAATCTGCATATTTAGTGGCAAATGCACACAGGTTCCCATCTTATTCTCAATTCCCATCCAATTTATGAAAAAAATCTGTGGGGTGCAAAAATTATGGCGAGGCACAAGATCATGTTATGAAGAATATCTTGGAATATCCTTCCCCTCAAGCAAACCCTGGCTAGTCATAATGTCACCATTGATCCGAACTATACCTTTCGTGATGCTATGCCTGAAACTTCCACACACCTTTTCCTCAATTGTAACATAACCCGACTGCTTTGGACGCTGTCTATTTTTGGGTGTCGACCTCCTTCCTCCAGCAATGATCCCATCTCTTGGCTCAACATCATGCTGAAAATCCCAAATTTCGAAAAGGAGAACCAGATCAGATACATCATCTTTGCAGCGTCTCGATCTCATGGAACTTGTTTGGTTCGCCAGAAACAAATTCATTCATGAGAAGTGTCCTATTGAACCTCTATCCTTAGCAAGGAAAATCAATACAATGGCACTAGACAAATGGGGAGCACTAGCCAACTCCAACGGTTTGAAGATTGTCAACAATATTTGGAATGCGCCACCGTTAGGTTGGAATAAGATTAATTTTGATGCGGCCATTCGAGGATCACAATCGTGTGCTGCCATTGTATGCCATGACCACCTGGGTGAGTGCAAATATGGACACACTGAATTAATCAAAACAGGAAATGCTGAAGTAGCGGAGGCCAGTGCAGCTCTTCTAGCCATTCGCTCGGCAGTTCAATGCAAGAAGGAGTATGTCATATTAATTCGACGCGAAAATGCTGAAAGCGACGCTGAGGTGATTATTAGACCTGGCAAAAAAAGGCCCGGACCCGCGGGTAGATCCGTACCCGGCCAAAAAACCCGGGTACGGGTCCCTATTTTGAATACCCGCTGAAATCAGACCCGTACCCGAACCGACCCGCAATTTTCGGGTCGGTCCGGGTCGGATACGGTTTACCCGCACAACCCGTTTTTTTAACTATATAATGAAGTGCTAGGGTTTCTTTCACTCATTCTTCTCTCCTATTTTCTCTTGCGCCACTCTTCCCTCACTCCTGAACTCTCTCTCTCCCTCTCGGACGACGGCCAAGCCCACCATTTTTCCCACTCACCGGCACTGGCCAAGTTCTCCCGCAGATCTCTGACCACCATCGACCATAGGTCTCCCGACTTCACGCCGATTATCCACACGTATGAAACCGTTTTCCGTGGCTTCTCAGTAAAGCTTTCGACTTCAGAGGCTCGGAAGCTTGAGAAACTGTCGGGTGTAGTGGCTGTCATCCCCGATCAAGTCCGGCACGTGCCAATCAACCGGTCGCCAGAGTTTCTCGGGTTGAAGACCACTGACAGTACCGGGCTGCTTAAAGTCTTGGATTTTGGGTTGGATCTAGTCATAGCAGTGATCGACACTGGGATCTGGCCAAAGAGGCAGAGCTTCAACGATCAGATCAGATTTATATTATTTGTATTTGTATTTTGTATGTATTTAAGTTTTTTAATACTTCAGAAGTAGGAATTAATTTGTAGGTAATGTTCTGGTATTTTTGTTGAGATTATTGTGCTTATTGAATTGTTTTGTCCGGAGATAGGAGTGATTGTGTTGGAATTGAGAATCTGAGATCCATCACTTCCCTGTAGAAATTAAACTAGATAAGTGATTGTAGTCTACTGCCAAGACCCGCGGGTAATACCCTACCCGCCAGGGTAGGGTACGGATCCCAGATTATTGTACCCGGGAAAACCCGGGTATAAATTACCCGACCCGTAATTATCCGGATCCGGCCGGATATTACCCGTACCCGCGCGGGTCGACCCGTTTGCCAGGTCTAGTGATTATTAATTCGTTAAAAGGCTCCAACCTAAACGAGAATTGGAGAACTAAACCAATTCTAGAAGAAGCCAAAGCTCTTCTCATGAGAGTGAATTGCTGGAATTTGAGTGTTATTCCAAGATGTGCCAACTCTGGAGCCCATAAGATAGCTGCCGTTGCATTTCAATGTAATTTTTTTGGTTTTGTTCCTTCTTCTTCCAAGCTTTTGTCTAACTTGGAAGAAGCTTAGGAACATTGCTTGTTTTGGACTTGTTTGTCTGTTGTTTGAATATATTCTTCCGTTAACCAAAAAAAAACTCCAAAGTAGGGGGGAGTAAACTTCTTAACCCCCCCCTAAGTACAGGGGTCAAACCCTATTACCCCTAAATACAATTCTCTCACTCAAATTCTCTCTTCTTCGATTACCAACGAAGGAGCAAAAAGGTCCAATATGATATGATTCTGTAGATTGTGAGATTTATACGTTGCAATTCAGCGCTAGATATGTGAGATTTTGTTAAGCTCTCATTCAATTATGAAAATATGGCCTTTTTACAAGTCGAAATGTACACAATCATGTCTTCAGTTGCTATATTACATACGGAGTATATTAAGCAAGAATCCCTTGAACACTCTCCATGTTAAGGAGATAATGTGAGGTCAATGCCCACCACAGAGGAGGTCCACATATACCGGATGAGCACAACTCGACCCAAACACTTAATAGAAATCGGTCCATCCAAGTATATAGGCACAACTTATTTTCAACACTTACTCGATATGAGACTAAGTAACTACAAAAATTGATCCATCCAAGTATACATAGGCACAATTTATTTTCAACATTCACTCGACACGAGACTAAGTAACTACACATGTACGCTTCAACAGTAAGGCCTCGTAGAAGAATGCAATTGCACTCAAAAAGGAAAGACCAGTCGCATTTTCCTTTTATGAAAAATGATACTTAAGCTCCATTTTACCATTCGAGCTCCATGTTTGTCGCTATATAGTCATTGTAATGTGTCTCCAAAAGCAAAAGTGACGCTCAGACGGAGAAAAAGGGAACACAAACATCAATCCTCTTTCTTGTTCAAATTGTTATACTGTACTAGATATTAACTCACACGTTCATGCACCCATGTACATTGTAGCAAATTATCTAGGAGGTGAAATTTGGGCAGGAATTTTGAGTAACATTACTTTTATTCCAATAGTTAAGGGAGAGAGTGAAAGTTTGGCTACTCTCATGCAGTGTTTTCTTTTAGAACACACAATGGTGTATCAACTCATCATGATCTCATGCAAGTATAGCATCAACACACATACACACACACGCAAGCCTAAAGAAATGAAGTAGAAAGAAGCAAAATGGGTAAGAAACCAAACTCTTGCTTATCTATGAAACACACACACACAGACGCAAGCCTCAAGAAACTCTTGCTTATCTATGAAACTCTCCTCAGTTTCACATGTTCTGTATGATCCCATTTAGAACCATGAACTCATGAACCTAGAAGACAGCCAAATGAAAAAGGCTGAAAATCATACTACATTCATCCAAAGTTATGCTGAGATCAAGTCATCATCTTTCAAGGTTGAAAATTTCTGTGCCCACATCTGCACTTCCACGAGACAAGATAGTAGCTCTCATCGACAGCAGCTGATACCTTGAATCCATTTTTGGAGTTGGATTCGATGACTAAAGCAGCCATGCAGGGTTTGCAACCCAAGCATCTGTTCACACACTTGGGAGGCCTTGAACCCAACAGCATCCTCATCTGCTCCAGATTGCCACTGTCTCCTGGAAACACAGACACAAGTTACTTCTTCTGCAGCACATACCCTGATCAAATAAACAAAGCATTGTCACCTGTTCTTCAGAATCTACAATATTACCTGATCTGGAAGGGAGAATAGAGAGTGCAAAGATGAGCATCACAATGGCTGCATTCCTTAGGCCATTTTGGGAGTCACTTGATGAAGCCATCCGTGTGCAGTCTGGTCTGTGAGAGGCTAATAAGATGTTCTGATCTCCAAAAATGGGTCGTCATTAGTATGTGCTGTGCGGAATAGTGGCTTTGAAAGGGAAACTGAGTATGAAACTGTACTGAAGGGCCCAGGGAAGAACTTGCTTTCCAAGTTTTGGGCAACTGTAGCTCTGACTTGATCAAGTTCTTTTCAGTGTGTGAATGACTGAAGTAACAGCTGAGTGGGGGTTGGGCAAGTTGTGTTAAGGACCTAAGGCTGCTTCGTGGTTTTGACACCGGAATCCTCTTTAGCAACACCTCTGCTCCAATAAAAAAATATGGTTCAATGTATTTTAATGGTTAAAAATTATCAATATAAATTTTAATGATAACAACAAAATCTTTTTGTCATTGAAGGCGTTACAACAAAAGATATTGTATAACAAAGACTCTTTATTTGCAGCGTCGCGATTCCACCATGGGCTTCTAAATTAGGCACTTCTTCTTCGTTGGGCTTGGGCTATTTTTTGACTGGTATACCTTACTTACGTTAGGGTTGCATTGAATAAAGTTTTTAATGAACTAAAAACAAGAAATAGGGGTAAAAGTGAAACTAAAACAATTCTGTTTCCATTTTCATGTTTTTGAACTTTATTCCGCGGTCACCATTATAAAAATCTACTTTTGAAAAAAATCGTATATAAATACTATTCACCAACTTGAACAAACATATTATTGAAATTCGTCACACTCGTTTTGACTCATGTCCGGAAAATCATATTCACACAACACTACAACAGGAGGATTTTTAGATAATAATTAATTTGCTTAGTTGAATTTAATACGTAAGGGAAATGCTCTTTCTTCCCCTAATGCTAATCCACCCATTGTTTGTCACTAGAGAAAAATATATATATTTACCCCAGGTGGCCCCATGAACCCCATAAGCCCGTAAGAAGGTAAAAACAATATTTTCCTTTTCTGTTATTCAAAGAATTTTATCAAACAAGTTAATACATATTTTTCAATATTCTATTTCATTTTTTTCTAGAGAACATAAACGCAGCAAAGAGAATGGTAAACATGTAAAAAAGTTTGTCAAAACATGATAACTTCCATAGATCATAACTTATAATAATTTTAGAAGTATTGTACCCCGATTATAGCTTATGCCACAAAAAGCTACTAGTAAACCCGCATTTGAGCCTTTTTCCCAAAAAATAAGCCATAAGCTAGTTAAATTTAACTGCAACGTACAGGTAGTAGTACGTTTAATCTCTTGCTTTTCATGGCTATACGCGGAACAAGACGTTGCATATCGCATGTTCCTTTCCTTTTGACTCAAACAAGTCCACATTAATGGCATAAAGCCATGGTACCTCACACACCTCTCTGTCTTGCGGCAATCAGAAGTCGTCCTGCATTCCCATATTTGACTATGCAGAGAAGCAGAAGTTGGCAGGAAAATGTACACCAGAATATTTGGTTGGACAAATTGCCAAGATCTTTGGTGATGACTACTGCAAGAACCAGGGCCCTACAGATTCTGTCCAGTGAACCTGTTCACTCCAAAATGGTAAAGCAGGTTTGCAGGCTCAGCAGTGTCAACCACCCCAATCTGAGGACTAAGAATGAGACTCAACGTTCCAGAAGCCAAGGGCCAAGACTTCCTCACAAGCATTGAAGTCAAAATATCTTACATTATTGGTGAACTGACCTTCCATCAACCACCATGTTGTTGGTAATAAAAGAAGAAAATCTACAGGAGGAGGGTGTGGCCAAAAATGGCGTAGTCCGGATGATGTAATTTGTGTGCATAGATGACACAGTTCTTGATGAGATGTGGGTGCAAAGCTTGGAAGCTAAAGTTCCTAGCTGTTACAGTAGAATCCAAGGATACTGCTACCTGATATGTATTCCATTATTCGCCAGTCTGCGTTATAGTTTTACCGTGTATAAAGGGAAGGGTAACGTGCATACATCCACTCGTGGTTTAGACGAGTTGCAAAGACACATTCACAACCATTTCTGGGAATGGCACCTATGGTGCCAATTGTGTTGCAACACTTGGAAAAATCGTTCAAGTTGATGGCTCGTGCTCTTCACGCTCTTGAAAAATGTGTTTTGGACAATTAAATTTTTGAAAATGACTATAATACCCTTAGTTTCGTCTCTATCCACCCGTCTCAATTTCTTCTCAACTCCAATGGACCCAAACCCTAGTCGCCACCTTGCCAACCCCACCCCACCGCTTCCTTCCACCACCAACCGAGCCCCGTCCACTACCCAACCAATCACTTCACCATCGCCCTAGCCCATCTACCACCGCCAGTCACTTCCATCAATATCTCTCTCGCCCACCACCAACCCAGCCCCGTCCGCCATAACAACTCCCACGCACCACGACTTCATCTGCCACAGCCAGATTTGGTTTAATTAATGCAATGGCCTATTCAATAATTTAATTTGTGCCATAGCCACATCTGTGTTCTGGGATCAAAAAATCCGTGGCCGGCTCACTAATTTTGATTAAATCATAGCTTTTGCGAAGATGATGATGGTGAATCTTATACCTATAAGGGGTAAATTGGACACTTTCTCTTCTCAGGTAAAATATTTGACGGATACAATACAATTAGCACCACATAGAACCACTTCCAAACAATAAGCCGCAAGTATCTTTCTACAACTCGTCTAAACCACGAGGGCCATATGCAAAAGAATGGTATCTACAAGAGTTGAAAAAGTAGTAAAATAATCATTTGGCATTTTAGCTCCTCCTCCTAAGAAGTCAGTCCCTCTGATTCAACAGTTACAAATAATCAAGACTAACAAGCCAAGACGATGCAATATTCACCAAGTTTTACTCTCTGGGTAGAAACCACCAACAAGAAGAAGACTACGTAGTAGCCTGTTCTGCTCCTTTTTGTTTAACGATAAGAATGTTCTACGTCCAACTTTACATGGTTTTTAGATCATTATTGAATCACATAATATTGTTTGCTCAACTCAATATCACAGGCAAGGGGAAGATGATAACAAAAACAAGCTCATTGCACAACAAAGAGAGTGCTCTTCCTTTTTCCATTACTAGTACAAAGAGTAGTTGCTAGGTACAATATCCAGAAGCAAGAAAAGGCTGCATTAAATAGGACTTGTTAATCCTATAAAAAACTAGGGCTTGGTCAGAAAAAAAACAACCATTGAAGGTTGTGATGGCAACCAATGAGCTACAGCTACCATCTCCAAGCCCACAAAACAGACATTACCCACACTGAACTCAGCCCAAAGCAACTACCAAGAACTCAGCTATGAGAGGACACCAGACTAACATGGAATCATTCAGAGATTCCTCCATGCAAGGACTGAAAATGCGCACACCTTATTGAGGCACACCAACACCATGAAGGCTGCTGGTGACCAACACAAACACTAGGCAGAGAACCTCGGACTCTTAACTTGAGACGAGAGAATTAGCACCACTGAAAACCAAAAACCAGGACAGGGTAACCGTATTCTCAGGGAACCATGGCCGTGAACGAGGTAGCCTCCCATCGAGAGGAGGCTAAAAGAGTTGCAACAGGCATTCCAATGTCGAGGAAGCCTGTAAAAATTGGGGGTGGGAAAACATCTGCCATAGTCCTCTGGAAAACAACCGAGCCACTGATACTGGGAGTCCGACCCATGTGCTAAAAACTATTGTTAAGTACACTGCTAGCCGTATGAGCTCACTACCCCCGATTTAAGAGAGGATGTCACATCTCCACAAGTTCTCTACAAGCAACTCGACTGTGCTGCTGCTGATGGAATTGCAGTGTTGGAGATTCAATCCTACCAGGGTCTTGCCCAGTTTCTTGAGGGAAGACATACTCTTGTCAGAAACCTTGGAGCAACCAAACAGCGAAAGAATTTGCAAATTTAGCTGCACTGCATGAGATAATGCAGCAATGCCGGAATCAGTGATTGAACACTTCGACATGTCAAGATCATTAAGTAATAGGCAGCTGTCTGCAATTGCCACCAAGCTTGCATCAGATATGTTCCTGCACCCCTCAAGATTCAGCACCTCGAGCGTTCCACCATGCAGCCTAGCCAGGGCCAGAACCATGTCGTCGGTCAAACTCAAGCAGCCACTCAGGTTCACCTTAACAAGTCCCGCCTCACAGCTCTCAAGAAGTGGAAGAAGCCCAGCGTCAGTTATTCCACAAAGCCCACTCAGCTCGATGTGATGTAGCTGAGGACACAACTTCCCCAAAAAAGCTAAGCTAGCACTACCAAACCCTAGGCAGTTTCTGATGGTCAAGGATCGAAGAGATTCACAAGGAGTGAGCATAGTTGTTTGCGGAACTCGATCTTTGAGTCCCATACACTTTACGAGGGCAAGAGACTTCAACTTTGAATTGCAGTCTGACAGAGCAGCTAGTACCCCGATTTGGGTGATCCTATTGCACTCCTCTAGCTGTAGGCATTCAAGAGATCCCGCAGTTTTGGCAAAAGCCAACATCCCATTATCTGACACAAAGCAACACTTTCGAAGGGACATTTGTTTCAGACTCGGGCAACCCTTTCCGATGGCTTCAAGACTCAGATCTGTCATTCCTCGACATGAAGCAATTGTCAACGATGCCAGTATCTGCAGACCCTGAGCATTACCCATCGCCCAGAAGCCCTTCTGACTCACATTTTGCAGCGCACTCAGTACAAGATTGGTAATGGTCTTGCCGTAGTGCCCGATTATGGCAAGAGAGAAATCCGAGATGCTCAGAGACTGAAACTTAACTTTTCTCAAGACAGTTGAAGTTGATGACAAGAGACTGGCAACTCCCTGATCGCCAACAAGAGGGCAGTCCTTTATAGTAATGGACTGCAGCTTGGGGCAATAACGTCCAATAGCTTGCAGACTCTCATTTCCAATTTTAGAACAAGATTCAATTGATAATGAAGTCAAGTCAGGGCAGTTCTTCGCAATTGCAATCAAACCCTTGTTGGAAATCAAAGGGGATTGACAAATATCAAGTTTCTCTAACAAGTGGCATTCCTTGGCTATCTCAACTAGACCTTCATCCCCTGTCAAAGGAACGTTCCATAAAGAAAGTGCCCTGAGAGAAGGGCAACCGTGGGAAATTGCCGAAAGACCAACATCAGTAACTCCATGAGTGATGTTGCTTCCTCGGACTGAAAGCTTGCCAAGCCCCCCACGGGTGGCCGTTCCAACTGCGATAGAGGCAAGCCTAATATCCGTCGCCTTCTTCCCTTCCAAACACCTTGTAAGGTATCCACTGCCGGAAGCATCCTCATTTTCATCAGCAGAGGTCATTTCAACATCATTTGATGACTTATTTGCAGTTGATCCTTCCTCAGTACCCTTGCAAATTTCAGAATTGCGGACACTACTTAAGATCATAAGCCAACGCTTCGAGACACAAGCAGAGGCACTCCTCTCTTGGCCTCCTGGCATGCGTCTAAAGATCTCAAAAAGGCATTCATCTGGAAGGACTTCAATAGATAATTTCTTCTTCTCCTCCTCAAACACGTATTCACCAAAAACAATTGGGCCGCTGATTCTCGACCGCTTTCGAGGCGGGCAATAAACATCTGCATGGGAGCTGATAGAAAACAGCATACCCGAATCCCCTGAACAAATTGACCCTGAATAGAACTCATCGTCCCCTGAAAGCCAATCAAGAAACTAACATCAGCTAAATTTCCGCTACCAAAATCTGCCAAGTCTAGCATCAACTACAATTTTCGCGAAACGAAGTTCTAAAAACTAGTTGATAAAAGTTAATACGGACTACGAATTGTCCAATGCTCTGCTAGTGTGCCATAATTCCAGTTACACCAGCCCAAGCAGAATCTGCCAGATCTAGCGCTAATTATAAATAGATTGACAAGAATTATAGAGATTCGGTTCCAGCTTACAAAACCATCTTTAGCTGAAAAAGGGGAAAAATTTATTGGTTCTTATGACATCATAAATCTAATACTTCTAATAAAAAACGTCTGGATCAAGAAGTTCACACACTATGCAGGCGCTAGAGTTTTTTTAGGAGCCATACAATCTAACAGAATCCCAAAAAACAGGAAACAATTCTCCCCAAAAAGATCAACTAAGAACTGCTATCAGATTGATTGCTCAAACTAATACAACATCTGATCATAAAGTCCCTAGAGGAAAATTGAAAACCCACATAAGATCCAGACATAACCACAAACAACATACCATATGCATGTCTATATTGAGCTCAAGTTTCTATTTCTATACTCAAACCAAGCTAAAGAGAACAGGTCAAATATCCTATAATCTTCAAATCCAGGCTCGACCAGATACCAAAACAACCAGGAATTGAAAACCCATCAAGGAAGTCAATAACTAAACTTCATAAT
Source organism: Escallonia herrerae (assembly GCA_033070095.1). Taxonomy (NCBI): domain Eukaryota; kingdom Viridiplantae; phylum Streptophyta; class Magnoliopsida; order Escalloniales; family Escalloniaceae; genus Escallonia; species Escallonia herrerae. Next base: position 11,692 of record JAVXUP010003395.1, on the reverse strand, counting down.
CGAACCAAAACAAGCTATAGAACAGGCCAATCACGCCAAAATATCACAATTGAAGCTCGACCAAGATACCAAAACAATCCAAAAATGAATATCATCATATAAGTTCAAAAAATTGCAAGTATAATTGAATCAAAACAAGTTAAAGAACCTGTCAATTACGTTATAATATCGAAATCCAAGCTCGACCCACATACCAAAACAACAAGAGGAAATAAAAACTTACCACTATAATTGACAAGGGTAGGCATGTCTCTTCCTTCAAATCAGGACCCAAAAAGATCAGATCGATCCCCAAAAACAGCACAAAGCAGAGCAAGCACAAGTAAAGATCTTCGAAAGCCGGTTGCATTACAGAAACGAAAGATTCAAGAGAATCAAGAAACCCTACAAAGTAGGGCAAAAAGAAGAGGGAGGAGGATCAAGATGGATGAACGCAATGCAGTGTTTGGCTTCTCACAGTTACATGCATGTAGCTATATATAAATGTGTGTGTATGTGTGTGTTTTGGTTAGATGTCAATTGTGCAGATACATTACGGCCATGACATCACTCACCTCTTACACCGTTCAATGAATCAGTCCTTAAAACCGGCTGGGCCGGTTACCTTAGCAGGGTCCCTCCACTTGTACTAAACTTGGGAGACTGTCCTAGCCGGACGTGTCCTTTACCTGCAAACGGGCAGCTTCCGGTTCTTTACTCCAAGAATTGTAATCAATCTTAATCAAGTGGATTAAGTCCTAAGTAGGAATAATAAGTTTAGCAAGTGGGGGAATAGGTTCGAGCTTAGTTTGTGTTTGTTAAGAGCTAGTAATTACTTGCATACGAGGTCCTGTTTGTTAAGATAAACGTAAAAATTGTAATTGGTACAATTTTAAACAGTCTCAAGATATAAGTCAAAAATGAGAGGCGAAACCTCCGTTCAACCTCGAATTCAGCATGTGCTACTGACTTGATCAATGCACAAAATCAAGGATCTATTTGTGCATGGATCAAGACTTGACAATTTTGGAATTGGAGGTGGTTTTACTAAACCATATGCAATTTACGAAGTAATGTACATATAAGTCGAATGAGCTTGTTCACGAAGGACCAAGCGTTGCTCAAGCTTGGCTAGCTTAGTAAATGAAATCTACATTTGATATCAAGCTCAGCTTGTGTTTCGTACATGACTAAACATCAAAGAAATTTTAAACAAGTCGATTAATGAGTCTGCATATATAGGAGCGGTTCGTTTATGTCATTATTTTTACTGATCTTGAAGACTTGAGGCATTTTGCCTTCATACCTCTTTCTTTTCTGAGGAAAACGTTGAACTGATTTTTCCTTCTTCGATGTCCATCTACCTCATGCAAAAATGTCTATTTTTGAACTAAAAATACAGAACAAGAAATGAACAATCCCGGTTCAGCTGGCAAATGATACAAAATTACAATGGGGGTTGATCGACCATAAGGAATCCTTGATAAACATCTTGCAGAGCTCAACCGAGTACGATCACATTTCCTAATTTGATGAAGATGCAATGAACTAGACCTTTGTATTGAGAATCTATTCTTTTTTTGCTATTCTTTCTTGATGTTATCTTCTTATCTAGGAACAAAGAAATAGAAGGAAAGATGACATTGGATGAAGGAGGTAATTAACTTACTTCCTTCTCTCTCTCTTTTTTTTTTTCTCACTTTTTAGGTTTTTGCTCCTAAGAAAAGTAGAATTTCCATGAGTACATGTTTTGTCTATTAAGGCACGTATGTATGTTGGAGGAAAATATTATTCTTATATAAACCTTTTTCTAGAAGAGAAGTCAGATTACGTGCCTCTTAAACATATTAGGCTACCACAACATGAAGATGGTGATATACTCATTTCTTTCTTTGTTTTGGAAAGTTAAGCACACATAGTTGGAATTTAAGAGATCTAGTGCTTAACATCTAGTGTAATGTCTGTTAGACACGCATCGTTGTATTTAATTGGTATAATATCAAGCACTACAAGGAGAAAAAGAGGGACTAATTGTGGTACATACGCACTACGCATCACGAACGTATCCGATTTTGACAGAGAATTACGATGAAATGTTTGCTAGAGCCTTTGCTGCAAGAAAATCTACCAACTCTTGATGTCAACGAAGTGTTAGATTCGTGGTACCATGAAAAGCAAAACACCGAATTTTGCTTCACTGTAGGATGCGAGTTCGTCGCCTCAATCCAACTCCTTTATAAATTCTGCCAATATTTTCATATGTAGCAATGACTTAATTAACATTTGGTGATTCCTTTAGTTAATGGGAGCTGATCCCCTACCACCGTTGGTAACTTAAGTCACCGTCTACTAAATAATGTAACGACGACGACTTCACTTAAAGAAAAAAGAAGAGAGAAGCCAATTTGTACAGCCCACCTCAATACCGCGACGGCCAGATCGTCATGACAAGTTAGCTTAAGTTACCAGTATTGTCATTTTATCAACTCTCATATTTAAAAAGAATATTTCTATTCTTGCAATCAAAGTTTACAGAATTGAAAAGATAACTCGTTGTATTTGAAGGAATCAGCTAGCAGTCAGTATGTGCTCTCTCTCTTCCACCACCCACCACCCCCTCACCCCACCACACACCCACCGTGTGGGAGGGAGATAGAGACGCAGAAGAGAGAGTTGTACGTGTGACTTAGAAATAATGTCAGAAGAGGGGTGGGGAAGGGGGGGGGGGGGTGCTCACACATGTTGACCCCGTGTGGGTTCTTTTCTTTTGGACAATCGGCTACTGATGTGCCATGCAATGAACTTCCAATTTTTCAGTTTGTTATAAGATGATAAAGCAACGTCAGTGCAGGGGATGGCCAAAAAGACAAAACTTGGACTAAGCAGACAGGTCTAATATAAGGTTAGGATCAATGGATCAAGGCGAGTCGTCTACCTCTGGAGTCATCCAAACTTGGCCTTTGCATGCATGTATTTTCTTTGTAGGACATTTTCAAAGCAATTGCGCACCATTTGACCTTTTCTGCAACATTCTTCTCATTTCTTGGGTTCTCTTTTTTCTAATTTTGGGACAAAATTCATCACCTAAGAAAAGAGAGAGGAAATTGTCCAATGGTTTGGTCAATCTACGCTTCCGCTAGAAATTGCTACATTCGAGAAGCTTTGGAAATTCACAATTTTTCATCATCTCCATTTATTAATGCAAAGTACACCATTTTAAAGCTCGTGAAACAAATATCTAATCTCTTGTGGCTACCACAAGTTTATATTTACCTAAAATCGACTCTATGGGACATAGACTAAGAGTATGTTTGAAATCACTTCTAAATTTAGTTTTTTATTTCTAAAAAAAAATCAAAATCAAAATCAGTTTAGTTTTTATTTCTTACAAAAATAAAATGGTGTTTGATTATCTAATTTTTATTTTGACTTTTTTTCTTTAGTGGTGGTTGTGGTGGGGGTGGCCGGTGGGGGTCGCGGTGAGTGGTGGTGGCCGGCGGGCAGTGGCAGCGGCCGAAGGCAATGGGCAGTGGCTGGTGGCGGTGGGGTGGTGGTCTCAAAATCCAAAATTCTAAAATAGGAGTTTTCAAAAAAGCCTAAGTTTGGCAATCTGTAGTTTCTAAGCAAAGAAACTTTCTAACTAAGCAGTTAATTAAGAATTTTAAAAGATGGAAATATTAAGACCAATATCAATGTGTGTACATAAAATCTATAAATTTATTTTGTTTTTAAGCTAATCCTATCATTTGCTGATATTCTTGTTGTCTATCTTACATTTTGTTGCAAGAGAGAAGAATTGGGATCCATCTTATGAGTTTGAGAGAGAGACAAAACTAGATGGTTCCCTTGCCGTTATAATTTTTGTCACTAATATTTACGGGATTTTAAAGCGCTGAAAGAGCCTAATCATAAAAGTTTATTAAAGCAATAAAATTCTCGACACAAGTAGCGTCTATTAACTTTCTGTGGAAATTAAATATCAACCGTCTCAAAAGACTCGATATTGCTGGAGAGCTAATACAGTTTTTGTCATTTATGTTGAAGAATCATCCAAATGGGGGAAGAATGAAATTTCATTTAGGCCTCAAATTGTTGGGATTCAAAGTGATGCAAGGCACAACATTAGACAATGCATGGTTTATGGGCCATTAGAGACACTTTTCTATCATTCTTGTCTCAATCTTTCACATGTTTCTTTCATACAAGTTGTGCCTAAAAAAGATTCTCGGATAAAGATGGAGTGTTAACGTTGGGAGAAATTGTAAAACTAAGACCAGAATTTCGTCCCCTTGATCCCCCCTCCTCACACACACACACAAAAACTTGTCTTGTCTTGTCTTGGGTACTTCGACACATCTTTGAACCTTTCAATCCACTTGATCCTTACTCATAGTTTTGTTTCTGCTATAAGACACAAACCAATGGTTTTGATTGATGGGTGTCTTCATTTTTCTTTGGCATCAACTTGTACTATTATAACTGTTTAAGTGCATCATTGTTTCAAATTTGATGGCAGCCTTATATATTTCGTGGGGCAACATTTAAAATTTTTATGCCACTTTCCATCAATCCGTGTAGTCTGAAGTGTTCCTACTAATTAACAAATCCGCCTCGCTTAATACCTTGTCCCTGCTGCTAGTTTTGCTCTGCAATTTGCAGGACGCTGCCGATGGTTTTCATGGTCTTGTAGCCAGTTGATGGTCTTAATCAAGATCCTGTCCTGATTGTTGATAAAGTGGAAAATGCTGTAGCAAACTCCTTTGGGCGTAATGCAGGGTTCCAATGTTTTCATATGGAGGGATGACGTACCGTTGTTTGTGATGCCCACCTTCGTAAGATTGTAACTTTTTATCGAAAAGACCTCCTAATTACTAACAAAAGCAAAAAGAAGAAACGGAAAGAGGAAGGATCCATAACGCAGACGCGATGGCTTGTGGGTGTTTCTTTGGGCAATCCTTTTTGAACGGCAAAACTTGTTGCCAAAGAAGTTTATAGCCATTCATGCACGATTGATAAAGCGTCACTACAAAGCTAAGAAACTGTTCCTATATTACAGTAGTCGGTAAAGTATCAATTAAATTATTTGAGGCCAAAAAAAAAAAGTAAGCGATAAAACTAGAACGTACGTTTACCATATTTGTTTTCTTGTTTGCAATGTTGATAAAAAAAAAAAGATTCTTTTTTGTGTACTTTTACTGTTTTATGTTTTCCTTTTAGATAAAATTAATCGCACAGTGACACTGAAATTGCCTCTGAGGTTTTTTAAACTATTTTCATCCAAACTTAACCGTATAAAAAGGTGACTAATTTTTTTTTTTTTGTGAAAATGATAAAAGTTAAGAACTTATTTTTTAATTAAATACAAAATTATGAAAATAAAAAATACAAAATAAAAATAGGAAACGAATACGTAAACGTAGGAGTACGGTTAAAGAAATTCTTAATTTTCTGCTTGGGGCTACGCATTCCTATACTGTAGTGATCTCATTATTGAACTGGATTGTCTGCATGATGGCAGGATTTGTTAAGTAGGCTGTGGAATAGCTTGGAAATTTGTGAAGGAAGTAAAGAACATAGTGTGGTCCTTTAATTTGGTTATCAGTATTGAGCCAAAAGCCGCTCCCAGAACAGCTTTAATTGTATCAGCAGATTCAGCACCTACATACTGACATTCTTGGACTCAAAAGCACGACTGTTATATACTACGTGTATAAACACACACCCCACCGGCCAAAAGGGTCACTCTGTGTGAAAATTAACATCTTATGGTCCGGTATCAGAGCCACCGCGGCGGCGTCGATATGTTTATCAACGGTTGTAATATAAGATATATGCTGTTGGTGTATGCATAAACCTTTGTTCTTGATGCTGTAACCACGTGGTCTAGGAAAATATTCGCTCTAGATATGCGTATGGTTAAATTTAGTACGAAAATAAAATCGTTTGTCCGTACAGGGCGAAACATGGAGTTTTTGTCTTGAATAATCTATTTTTAATACTTTATTACTTCTTTATCCCATTTTGAACTTTATTTACTTATCTAACCCTCTTTTGAAAAACGTAATTTGAAACCACGTTTTTAAGGGAATAAAACGTGGTTTGAAACAGAGATTTTTTTTAAAAACATATAAAATCTCTGTTTCAAATCACGTTTTTCAAAAGTGGGTTAGATAGGTAAATAAAATTCAAAATAGGATAAAGAGGTAATTAAGTATTAAAAATAGATTATTAAGGGTAAAAACTCGCGAAACATGTAGGGCTTTCATATTAGAGTAAAAACAGGAGATATCTTGATTAACTGGATTATCACTTTGGTCTGCGACTAGAAACAAGTAATGTGTCGGCTTCTCTATCGCACTCAGACTGCGACAAAAGAAGAAAGGGAAAAATAAGCGCACTTTGCTTGTCTCCACCTAATTTGTTCTAATGGTTGCCAAAAATAGTAAAACGGGACGTCTGATTTCTCTTTTGATAAGATTCGAAAACAAATCACGCATAAATTTCACAAAAGAAAAAAAAGGTGAAAACATGTCATGCATGAATTCTCTTTGGTAGTGGCCCTCCATTCTAAATTCTGATGGGATGCATGCACTGCCTCACTTGTTTTGGCGACCGGGGCATTCTTTTTTTAAGAAAAAGGTAATGTTGAGCCATTATTGAAGGAAATATATCGCACATCATTAGTCTCAGTGGACCTCATCGAAGCCGATCAAGAGCAGCGTGGGACACATTTTGTTACGCGCTTTGTTCGTCCACGGCCGTCTACCTCTGCTTCGTGAACACTCGGTCCATTCTAATCTAGCATCGGCTTCTCGTTGGTGGGTTACGTTCGGTCGTCTTGCACCGGCTTCTCGTTGGTGGGCTACATCCAGTCCCTACATCGGTCATTTTTACCGTCTGGACATAATCTAGCGAACTACGTAAAGTCATGTTTTCTGTAGGAGGTGGATGCATGCATGTACTAATGGTAAAAATCAGATGACATACAGAGTAAAGTCGTGTTTTCTGTAGGAGGTGGATGCATGCATGCATGCAAAGAATGGTACGTGTGTACTCTTCGCAGGTATGGGCAAGGCAAGGCACAGCCAGCAAAGGAAACATAAAAGATGACTGAGAAGGTGGTTGTGATAGAAAAATAGAAGGCTAGAATCATTGGATCTAACCTTTAATGAATCTGCAGGCTCTTCCTCACTTTCTCAGTTCCCACTTGTGTTGAACTTTAAACTTAATACTACTATTCTTTCTTTATAGCCATATAATAATGGTACACAAGCCTCAATTCAAGGGATTGTGCAACCCTTTTCTCTTTTAGTAGCCTGACTTTTCTGGTTCCCCGAATGGGGATAAGGTGCAGAAAATCTTGTTGGCATTCTGTGTACGAATCAACTTTGAGCTACCTGTTGTCATGCATAACTGTACATACGGTTGAAAATTTTGATAGAACTGAAATCATGACTAAAGACTTTAGATCGCGCAATTGCTGTCTGTCTGTAAGGCTTTATTTGTTCTCACTCGAAATCGAATTTGCTGGTAGATTAATAATGAACGATCTTTCGGGATATAACAAAGTCTTTATGGGAATCTGCAAATAGCAAATTCAAAAATTCTCCTGTCCGTTCTCTTTGAAGCAATATACGTTTTAGTTATAGAAATTCTATAGAAAGTGAAATATTTTGAGATTGCGAGCAAGTGTTCTAGAAGAACACAAAAACCCCGTATATATAAAACCTGAAAGGGTGCATCTGGACCGACACATGTTGAAAAAAGACGGTCAAGATAGTTAAGAAATTAAAATAAAATAAGTGCCAGAAAATTTATTTAGACGACACCTCTTTAGTAAAACTATTTTTTGGGAAAGTACAAAATATTTTTCAAAAATAAACTAGATTTTGTCGTTACCGTAGAAAGCACCTGGACTCGTGCACCTCATGGGGGTAACATGATGACTAACACATTCTAGTCACACTATCAAATACATTGTAAAAGCATCTTATCACTTATAAATCCTCTTCAAAACCTTTTGTTAAACAATGTGGACGAAGGGAGTTCACTTGTTTTTGAACAAACTCATAAACTCAACACATACTGCATAAAACGACATTGCATAAGAGTCAGTGTCAAACCGGGAAGTGCGATACGACTGCGAATCCTTTTATGGAGCCAAACGGTTTTTATGTACAGTACATCGATGCATAACTGTATCGGTAGAACCAGTTAAGAAACCATAGTCCCAATAATTATATTTCGAGAACAAAAAATATATTAGACAAAAACCTAATTCTGGCAAAAAAAAAGAGAGAAGAGGAGGAAAACAAGTTTGCTTTTGTATAGATTGCCTGGCTACCTTGGCCTTTTGGCCAAGGTGAAGTGCACTTGATCTTCACGAACCACTTTCATCAATCAATTTTGGTTATCTTTCTTCAAGTGGTAGTAAACTATTCAAATTTGGTAGTCCTCTTCCTTTAAAAGAGTACGTGCTGCAACTTGCAATGTTGCAGTCCTCCCCCATTCCTGTTACTAACCCAACACTTGGCTGGCTTACAAACAGTCCAAAGCTCTTTCCTGCTCTTACAAAGCAACTTGGGCTGTCAAATTGCCATGTTGTTGATCTCAAAATATGTAGAAAAGCAGCCATGCCAGTTCATTGATGAAGTGCCTTAATCAAGACAGTTTTACAAAGGTAATAAAATAACACTAAAGAAGATCAGTTGCACTTCTCCTAAAAAGAAAGCTCTACTGGGCTAATCCTTTTGGCAAAAATTGAAATTAGTGCCCGTCACGAAACATTTGAGCTCTTAAACGCGTGCCCGTCACGAAAAATTTGGCTAGCATCGATATCGTTAAAGCTAGCCGATATCCACACTATTTTCCCTATTTGGACTGCATTTTTGGTTCTTCCGACTACAGCTATGATTTCAATATGCAAAGTTTTGCGGTGCAGATAGCTTTTTCTGTGCGCGCGGGCGAGGCGTGTGCTTATGATAAAAGTATTTATATTAGAGAGAAAAAAATATTTGACTAGTTGCACATAGTTTTAGGGCCAAGTAGGGAGGAAGACAGATTGATAATGGCTCGGGGCTCAAAATCCAGCTATGTTTCCGAATTGTGCTTTAGGGGCAATCGAGTGAAAGCATAACTTTTATATTGATTGATGATCTTGCGGAAAGCCCTTTGGATATCTGAAAACCGACACGGTTTCGCATCGTTTAGCAGATAAGAAAATACCTATGAACATTCATCTTAACTGTTCAAAAGCTCCATGAACGAAGGATATTGTAGTCAAATGGGTTTGTTAAACTTAGGCGATTGAAGGACCAGATTCAGTGTAGTCCTGCTAAGACTTTGAATGACCAAGTTGTTTTCACATTTGAGTATTCTAAAGCAATTTTTGAATTGTGTTGGTACAGGGATGTTACGTGCAAGGTGTCGTACATGTTTTCGATTCGCTAATGTCCACATCTAACCTTGTCACAGATACTCGGTCGACCTTTTCAAATCCGTCTGTAATGATTTAAAACCACGTATGGTTATCGCAGTGAACAAATAAAACGAGCAACATCGATCCAAAACTAGTTTTTGTTATAGCAAGTCGGGAAATTTCAAACGTTATTGATGGTTCAATCATATTTCTGGAATACTTGATTTGGCAATGAAGAAGATTGTTAAGACACTAGAAATGCTCATTTCAGTTTCAGCAAACCACATGCAGGAACAGATATGCCTTTTGATGAGAGTCTAGACCATCTAAAGCAAACGAGATTTGATATTTGGGTCATGAGGTAGAGCAAAGTCCTGCATCACAAACCAAACTTCTTGTACTTAAATGACCCAACACCCAAGTTCAGACTTGTTCACCACCACAAGAGTGAAGAATCACATACCAATTTCCTAAAAAAAGATGTTAACACCACACACACACACAAACAAGTGCACAAACAAGAAAGAACATATAAAAAATGAAAGCAAATCAAAGATCTATGCTCAATTTGGCACTCAAATAACCAAGATCTGATACTTCAGTACCGGACTAGAAAACCAAATCCCCATGTCCGCTGCTTCTCATGTCATACAGCCCTGAGCCCCGGATGGTCAAAAAAGCTACACCTCCCCAATGTTGTGGCGCATCAGCAGCACTTTGGTTGAAATGAGGACTGATGATTTTGGCATACATCAGATGCGAGCTCAACGAATTCATGTGTTCTATCTACAACATGAGATGTTCATAAATCTTAAGATTAAACAGGGATTACAAATGCCTCAAATTTCCAGAATCTAGGCAGCTGAGTACATGAGCAAAGAACTAAATGAATTTGGCATTCAACTGTGTCATACTACGTCTGCTCTCGTACGCCTGAAGGAGTACTTTGCACCATCAGCATTCTGTTTATTCTACTCTTAGGTCGATCGACTAGGGCAATCAATCTCGCTTAGGAGCTCATAGGGAGTTAGGTTCGATCTAGGATATGAGCTCTATTCTGAAAAGAAGTCGCAGCCCCAAATTTTACACTGAACTTCAGGCGTTACTTCACTAAACTCTGCAACACATACCCAAATTATAATTCTGCAATTCGACGTCAAAGCCAGAATCTGAAGAAAATATTCGGAAACTAGAATTTCAGCTAGCTCGTGAAGAAAGACAAACAAGACCAAGTCACTCCCAGCCGCAGATAAGTACTCTCTTTGCCCCAGCCTAATAATAAGGCAATACAGCCTAACACTAGTTTGCTAATCACTTGAGCAGGCTATGCAAGTCAGCATAGTAGGAGATGTTCCAGGATGCTAACCAAGTAATGTTGAATCAACATTCAGGGTCGGCTTCCTGACACACACATCAGATCACCCAAACTGGGTAGGACAACGACTTAAAACAGAACCAAAACAATGGCTGGAGGCCATATTAATCAGCAATGCTCTGCTTAATCACAATCTCCATGTTACATCCAAACCCATGAAAATGGTAGGACTTGGAGGTGGGATGTGCAACGGTCTAGTACACCTGGTCTTCAACCTTCAGAAGTACCAAACTATGACACTGCACTCGAAAGCTTGGAAAAAAAGGGCCCATAAACACTTAGATGTCTTGCACATTAACCTAGTCAAGCCCCGTAATCTAACTGATTTATCTCATTCCCAGCTGATGGAAATACACTGATAGAAAGAACATGATGATCCATGCAAAAGTGACAATACCACATCATATACATTTAGCAGGGTAAAAATCTGCCGACTTAAAAACGTCATAATTTAGATTATGCAGAGAGATACATTCAACCGCCATATAAAGAACAACAGGGAAAACACAGTATCATCTTGCTCCATTTTAAATTTTGAACCTTTGCATCTCTTCTTTCCTCCTTTTAAGCAAGTATACACCAAGCCAGTTAAAAACCATGACTTACAGGGAATTCCAGATTTAAAAAGTCACAATACATTTTTAAACAAAGCATCTTCAATCGTACAATCCCTCTTGCTCCCATATCTCCACCAGAAAATCAACCATTTCCTGTCAGTTGGAGCCCATTTAAAAAATTGACCAATAGCCTTCAGTTAACAAGAAGTGCAAAAAGTACTGATAGAACTGCAGAATTGCATAGCTAACTTACAGAAAGAGGGATTGGCCGAGGGAAACGTTTGCTAGTCCCAAGTAAGCTCTCATAAGATGCATTCCAACTACACCAACAAAAGGATTAGTTTTGGGGAGAAAGGTAAAGGC
>JAVXUP010003394.1:0-70863 GCA_033070095.1 Escallonia herrerae | reverse complement strand
CAGAGGGTAGGCCTCCAACAAGCAAGAATGGTGGTAAGGGTAATACTGAAAAAAATGGTATTAAAAGTAATGAAAACATATATAAAAATGGTAAACATATAAAAACAACTGAAAAAGGTAGACACAAAAAAAGTAGTGAAAATTATAAAAGTAAACAACCATAATCTATGATTGGATCCGAAAATATTGAAAACGAAAACACAATACAATTACATAAAACAAAAGGTGTAAACGTACAGCCCTATTTTTCTTGTTCTACTCTCCCTCTATTAATGAAATTCTTAGACCCTTTACTTGAAAAAAAAAACTAGGACTCTACTGACTATGGAATGTTAATACCTTAAGTGAATATCAATTGAACCTAGAAACAATCTCCTCTCTTTGAAAAAAATGGAGTGATACGAAGTGATTGTGTTGACATGAGATTTAATTGGGTGATGACACCTCATTCTTCAGGCCAACTTGGAAGGTAGAAACAATCTCCCACCCTGTTCGGCTGGTGCACGACAACTTATTTTTCAACCTCCTTCTTGAAGGTAGTAGCTACAAAAGATCAACTAATTATGACGTGCACATACAGAAGCACCTTCTGAATTAGATACCCTCTCCATACAGTATAAGTAGAGAAGGGAACATTTGTCATTTTAGATGTCCAAAAAGAAGTTCCGACCTAAGGAAGTAAGAGATAGCTCCAAACGCGATGCTGACTCTTAATAATCTACGCATTCTCGCTCTACACTCACTCCATGAGTACGTAAGCACGTGTCAACCCTTTGTAAGAAGTATCCTATCCGACCCAATATCTGACCCAATATGATAGTTTGCCAAAAACCGAATTAGTTGTTACTCGATCTAACAAGGCATAACTGTAATCACGTCTGACGGTAGTGATTGATACACGTGAGCTAATGGTTCACTTTAGTTACATCTCGTGGTGCAAAATAAGGATGTGAAGGAGTTCGTGATGGGCTTGAATTCTACTAAGAGTGCTATAAAAGCCGGACTCTACTCTCAATACAGTAAAATAGGGTTTACATACTTGCGTGATGGTTGTAAATCAAGGTTTACATGTTCATGCATTTTATTCACGTTGAATCTATAAACGTTAAATGTATATTGGTTTCTATGAATACTAAATCGCTCCCGCGCGGGGGCGGGGGGGGGGGGGGGGGGGGGGGTTGGGTTTGACTTAAATACTAAAGAATAGAAACCATGAGTAGTCTAATGCCTAAAATAATTTTTGAGCTAAAATCCTTCGCAGTAACAATGCAACTCAAACAAACTTATCCTACCAAGGATTTAAACCCTACGATGTATCTCCTTACATTTGTTAAGTGCAAAATAGAATCCAGAACATCAAGCCTAAAAATGCAGGACCTAATCCTATAAAGGCCTTCTTATGATTAGCAAGTTGGGTTTCAATGTAAATATCAGCTCTTCGACCTAGTTTCCCACAACCCTTAACTTTATTCGACAAGCAAAATATTGCTTGGTCCTAAACTAATAGTTTAAACCATATAGAATTGTTAAATATTATAAAGTAGCTCTCGCCTCCCTTAACCCGTCCTCTCATCCCATGGTCCATAATTAATGATTCAATAGAGTTGGAACCAATGATTCAAAACTATACAAAGTGTCAATTCTGTTAGATGGTCTGTCTTGGGATAATGATATAAAGGTGTCACAACTCGTAACCAATTTTGACACCCGCAAAAGGTCTACTTTTGTATCTTCTGGTCTCGTGTAACTTCAGATCGTGGCCGTTGAACACACATATAATTGCGCCAAAGAAAACCCAAAAAGGAAACAAGAGTTGCTGATTAGCTGTCACCGTTTCAATTCAGGTCCCACCATCAACCAACAAAAAAAGACAATTGCTCATGAAACATTAAAACTCAAGCTAAGATTCACACACCATGTAAACATTTGAAAATGGATTAGTTGATTAGAAAAAAAAAAGAAAATGGATTAGAGATTGGGTAAATTAAAGATGACATCCCTGAGATTTGTTCTAAATTACACACGGTTTCGTCTATTTTTTTATTATATTCCGCTCCCTAAAATTTGTACCCACATTTCATGAAGTTACATAAATCTAACGGGAACCCTAACTCCATTTGGAGATTTCCTGACAAATCATTTTTACTTTTTTTATACCCAAACTACCCTCCCTTTCTTGAGTCAAAATCAAGCTTATCTTTTTAGGTTTTTAAACATTCAACAATTTAAATTGTACAACTAACAATGCATGTTGTACAACCAACAATTCCGGCAACACCAATTGCTGCCAGCACAGTCAATTCCAAAGGAATTAGTACCAAGGCCAACAAGTCTATGCTGACGACACCCTCCGGCAGCCAATTGCCACCCTCAAACAGCCCTAGCAACGGCCATCGCACACCCCCGTGCCACCACCTACTGACAGGCCACCACGACCTACCACCCGGCAACACCATTCGGCAACACCGCCGGCAATGCCCCACTTGGCAACACCGCCGGCAATGCCCCACTTGGCAACATTCTGCAGCCACCAAACGATACCCACTAACACTTACTGACAGGTCACCACCGCAAACAACTTCGACCACCACGCAGCAACACCGCCGGCAACACCCTTTGTGTGTGTGTGTGTGTGTGAGAAGAGAGAGAGAGGAAGAGAAGGGTGGTGAAGACCACTACCCCACCGAGACCCACCACCATCGGCGCACCCATATATAAATTCGGGTCACCCACCACTACCTACGGCCATCCCGGCAAACCCATAACTGCCAACGACCACCAATCACAAAACCCAAGGGCCACCCACGACGACCCACGCATCCAGTATCGAGTCAACATACCCACCACCGCCGGCCCATCCATATCTAGATCCAGCCCACTCACAGTCATCTCGTCACACCCACAACCACCGATGACCGTCAATCTTACAAATCGAGATACCTTGCTCCTTGGTGGGTTACACGTTTTTGCTCTAGCCCTAAGGTCAAGAGTTCAAGACGTGGTAGAAAGAGAAAAAAATGACGAATCAAATTGTGAGGGCAAAAATGTCCTTTTGCTTCGAACCGTTAACACCATCAGAAAAATCGAGAGTTAGGTAACAGAGTGTAATAAAAAAAATAGGCGAAACCGTGTGTAGTTTAGAACAAACCTCAGGAATGTCATGTATAATTTACCATTAGATATATCATGTCCCGTTGTAATAGTTTTAGTAATAAAAAATAATTATTAGAAATATTTTAATCTTTATTGTAAAAATTTATACTGACAATTTTTTATCATATAATACGCAATTACTTTTCAATTGATGACGAGGGAGGCAAATGATAAACCAATACAATTTTTCCACCACGTGCAACACCAACCAAACGCATCAGTATTACATCCGGGTAGGCAAGATGCCTGATAGACAAGACCCTGGAATTGACTAAAATGCCCCACCCTTCTCTCAATAAAATAGTGAAGACACTTTTGTTACAGCTAAAGTCCTTGTCACCCTCTTCTTCCCCCAACCGATATACACCGATTCCTAACGATTTTTCAAGTGTTTGGTACCGATATACACCGATATATAGTGCTAGTAAATTTTGCAGGCGTATCGCCGTTACGGAACCATAACAGGCCGTAACACCGATAAATACCGTTACGTATCGTTACGCTTGAAAATCTGATACTTTTGTGTTTTGTCTTTGTCTCCTTCAGTCCTTCCAAGAATTATTGGAGAATCTCTGGCTCTCTGCATCTCCTGACTCCTCTGTCTTCAACTCTTCAAGTACCGATCAAGTATTGTAAATAATTTGAACAACAAATTGCAATCAATTATTGTGCAAAACTCCAAATTAAATTATTGTAGGCCCGTGAAGAAATCTGTTTTCTTCAATTCTCCTCTCTATAAATTCCTCTCCACTGCAAGACCCAATTAACAGAAATTACAAACATACATACAAATCAGAGAAAGACGAAGGACTGAAGTGCAAGAGGAAATAATAAAGGTCAGACGAGTTGTACCTGGAAGAATAAGTAGGTTGGGTATTTGAGAGCTTGGACAGTCCAGAAGGCAAGTTTATTCACGGAGTTTACTGGCTTGTGGTGCTTTTTGACATCAATGGTAGTATCTGCTTTGTAAGCTTCCCATGGCTCACTGAACTAGTGAACTAAGCAACTAGCAACAGCTGGAGCCTGGGATTCCTGATGAAGTGTCGAACTGTCGAAGACTCGACGAAGCCCGACTGGCCGAGCGCAGCCATCGGCGTTTGGCTGCTGTCTTGAGTCGTCTCCCGGAGGCCGTTGACTGGTTGGGACGGCAGCGGTGGACGTGGGTTTGTAGATTTGCAGGTGAGTACTGAATTTTCTACTTTTCTGAGAGGGAGAGAGTGAGAAACCGAGAGAGAGAGAGAGAGAGAGAGACGGTGCAGTGGGTGCACGGTGGTCAGTGACTCAGTGGTCTTCATTTCTTCAACAAAGTTCTGAACCTTCAAGAATCAAGAGTTCAACTTCAAGTCCTTCAATTAAAGTTAGTCAAAGTCAAACACTCTTATTTATGATTTATGACTTATCAAGTTTATATTAGATTATTTAGATATTTAGAATTTAGTACTTTTGTTTATTGTTTTTCACTTACTTGATTTTGGAATTATGTATATGCTAATATGCTTCTAACTTGAGGTTTTAAATTCAAAAACTTATTTTAATTGGTAATATTTAATAAACTTTTACCATCAATTGTAAATTAAATAAACTTTAACGATTTATAGTTTATGCTTTATTTTTGTGCAAATTTAATTTAAATACAATGTTTTTATGTTTTAGTATTTCATTATGGTTTTAAAATTGCAAGGTATCAAAATTTTATTTATTCAAGACTCAAAATGCCACGTCAAAGTGCGGGAGAGAATGAGGCTCCTAGTAATGATATTGGCTGGAAGTTTGGCGATGCGGTGCCAAATAATAGGCATAAATTGGTTTGCAAGTTTTGTGAAAAGGTGATAAGTGGCGGTGTTACTCGATTGAAACAGCATCTTGCTCATCTAAAAGGACAAGTTTCAAGTTGTCCTGTTGTTAACGGTGAAGTTAGAGTAGAAATGATGAACCTTCTTCAAGGCTATAAAAAATTGCAAATAGATAAGGAGAAAATGAAAGAAGAAGTGATGCAACATATTAAAGAAACTCAGTGTGATACCGACAGTGATGAAGATGACTGTCGCATTGTTTCTAGTGATGATTCAGATCAAGAGATGACAATGGCACGGAGGGAGTCCATGAGAGAACAAAGAGAGTTTGAGGAACGACAAAGGTTTAGATCAAGTGCAGGGAAGCGATATGATGTAGGAGGGAGTAGTGGGTCTCTGCCTCATGTACCTAAACAATCTTCTAGCACGCGTGAGTCTGCTAGTGAAAATAGGTGGGTTGATCTAACTACACAAGAGTCAAGATTGCAAAATGTGGATGTTGATCTTCATCGATATAAAGGCTCTAAGCAGACTAAGATCATCACATCAGTTATGAAAGGTCTAAGAAAGAAGTTGGGCATAGCAGTTAGCCAATTTGTTATATTTGGCCGACATTCAATTAACTCTGTAACAAGTCCTTGGTTTGAGCCGATGTTGGATGTTGCAAGAGAGGTAGGAAAAGGAGTGAAGCTTCCGACTCCTCATGAGGTCAGTGAAGTTTATTTGCCTAGGGAATTTGAAGCTTTAAAGAAGTGGATTGAATCTCATCGGTCTATTTGGCAAGAGAGGGGTGTAACACTCATGTGTGATGGATGGTCGAGTGGTACCAGAAGACATTTAATGAATTTTCTAGTTTATAGCACTCGAGGTACAATCTTTCACAAGTATATTGATATTACAAATGTTCCGAGTAGGATGGGAGATTATTACTTTGGAATCATGGACAAGGTCGTTGATGAGATTGGGGAGCAGCATATTGTTCAAGTTGTAACGGACAATGAAGCTGCTATAAAAGCTGGTAGCAAAAAGCTTATGGAGAAGCGGCCAAATTTATATTGGACTGCATGTGCTGCTCATTGCCTTGACCTCATTCTGGAAGATATTGGCAAGAAGAAAACTGCTGGAAAGGTGCTAGGAAAAGCAATGGAGATCACCAAGTTCATTTATATGGCAGAGAGTTTCTACGTCCTGCAATCACACGTTTTGCTATAAATTTTATTACTTTGGAAACAATTTGCAGATTTAAGGGGCCTTTGGAAGATATGTTTAGGTCTGTCTAATGAGTGGAATGCACGTAAATATTCAAAATTGAGCAAGGGCAAGTTGGTAAAGAAGATCATTTTTGACCGGAGTTTTTGGATTAAAGCTGCTGATATTTTGAAAGTGCAAGAGCCACTTGTAAAGGTTCTGCGGTTAGTAGATGGAGATGAGAAACCTAGCATGGGTTTTCTTTACGAAGCAATGGAAAGGGTCAAGCTAGCCATTCAAAAGAATTGTCGGCGTCCAACAAAATATATCAGAATAATTGAAAAGAGGTTGGATTTTCAATTACACCAAGATTTGAACATGGCCGGTAAGTTACTAAACCAATATGTAACTATAATTCATTGTTCAAATCAAATATAAGTATTCGATAATTAGTTATTTTTTTCACGTGTTAGGCTACTTCTTGAATCCGCAATTTCAATATGATGAATCTTTCTTGGGTAATAGAAATGTGTTGGAAGCAGTTAAAAAGGTGATTCAGAGGCTAGAGCCTCTTATTGACAATCAAATCAGAGCCATCAACCAAGTGACTATAATAAAATTTATACTTACATATTATAATTTGTATTGTACTTTAAACTTGGTGTACAACGTGCTTAAAGTTTTGCCCATTGTGCAGATTTTGTTATTTCGTGACAGACATGACTCTTTTGGAACAGTATTGGCCCAAAAAGCAGTTAAACAAACAAATCCAGGTAATTAGGCAAACTATAACATTTATATTCTACAATAACAAAATTGTTATTGGTTGAAGTTTTAAATCTTAATTGTACGGTTGCTATTACTATGCAGCTGAATGGTGGATACATTATGGCAGTTCTGCGCCTGAACTTCAACGAATAGGTATAAGGGTATTGAGCCAAACAACATCATCTTCTAATTGCGAGCGTAATTGGAGTACCTTCAGCCTCATACACACAAAAACAAGAAATAGATTGAAGTCCCAAAAGTTAAATTGACTTGTCTATGTTTATTACAATATGAGGCTGAAGATCCGCAGGCTACAAGGAAAAGCCAAAAAGAAATAGAAGATGCTTTTAACCCCATTTGCTTGGATTACATATTTAATGAAGATGATCCATTAAGTGAATGGTTAGAAGAGAGAGAACACATGTATTGGATGGCCAAGACAATTCTGAGTGGTTGGATGATTTGGATCTTAGTGATGAGGACTATGTAAATGCACATATGGAACAAGATACTGACTCTGGTAATCATAGTGGTGCTTCATTAAGTCAACCCAGTAGTGGTGGTGGTAGTAGTGGTGATCATACTGAAGAACAAAATGACGACTTCGTTGGGGCTACTTCTGGGTTACCTTATGGTGGAGAGGTTGGATGGAATGGAGCTCGTGATAATGAAGTGATCGGTAATTGTAAACAGTTGCCCCAGTCAGAAAATTGGGGAGCATCAAGGAGACGTGGACAAGTAACACGTCCACGACCACGTCCACATGCTCCTAATAATGCTCCAGCTGATGCTTCAAGAAACATTGAGGATCGTTTTGGCAATCTTGGACTTGGAAGATACCCACAAGGGCCACAATCCGCCTATCCTTCTTACCCTCGGCCATATCTGCCACCACCATCGTATTATTATCCACCGGTCGCTCATTGCCCACCACCACAGTTTTATCCTCACCAGCCTTCTCTACAGAGTTATCCACATGGTTATCTTGTTTTGCCAGTGCCTCAAGACCATAGTTATGTTAGACAACAAGAATCTAGTGGATCTCAAGGTTATTTTGTACAACAACGACAATCAGAGTCTAGTGGATCCCAAGGTTGTTTTCACAGCAACAACAACAAGAAGCAGGGTCCAGTCACTCCAGTGCTAGTAATAGTAATAACTATGGAGTTAATACTGCTAACTACGTATTGGGAGAGAGATGTAGTGAATATAGAGATGACATAGAGATTAAAGAACCTGCACGACCTTCATTTTAGTGGTAGAAGGCTTGTCAAATGTAGCATCTGTGATGTCAGTAACATTTATATGTAGAATTTCATAAGATATAAATAATGAGTTAAGTTAGGCTCTTTTTAAATTTAGTTAATAATTTTATGGTCAGATTGTGTACAACTTTTTAGTTTTGTCCAAATATTAAATTATTCTCACTTGGACTGAATTAAAAGAGATTTTGACCCAAGAATGTATTTAAAACAAACTTTAAACCATTAAAATGAGAGATCTTAAGCTTCCGACCTTCATATAATTGAGTTTTTAAGCATTTACAGTCGCGATAACCGATTCACGTTACGTAACGTCCGATACACCCGATACCGTTACACCGCGACCGATACGTATCCGAATTCCGCGATTTAAAACGATGCACTACCGTCCCTGTACCTTGTCCTCCCATTGAATATAAAATGACCAAAATGCCCATGATTCCGGCGATTATGAGCAGGGGGCATCATGTCACCAAAAAAGTGCAAAAATATGACCAGAGTAGCAGATCTACAGCACAGCCCAAACAAACCAGAGATTTAATTCCCACCTTCCAAAAGGTACCCCAAAATAAGTAAGATCTAGAAAACGACCCCGGAAAATTCAAATACGTTACTTCCCAATCCCACCTCCTCTACCGATCACCTCCTTTTACCTGATAATGGAGTCGTTCCTCTGCAACTTCAACTGTTGCTTGAACTTGTTGATGAAGTCAGCGGCCTTCGCATCCACCTCCTCGTCGTCATCAGCCGCTTTGACCTTCCCCTCCCTCACAGTCGCCGGGCGGCGGGTCTCCACAATGTCTTCCTCCTCAAAATGCCCAAACGCCGACTTCAAGCTCGCTGACTTCCTCATCTTCTGCGGCAGCTTCGCCGGAATCTCGCCGGACGCCGGCTTCGTATCGGATTGAGTCCTGCTAACGTGGTGGTCAGCCAGCTGACTGTAAATCTCCTCTAAGGACTGCGCATCTCCATCTTCTTCCTCTTCCTCTTCCTCTCCATCGTCTTCAGGGAAAAGACGAGTCTCTTTTTCTGCGACAAGACTCTGAATTGGGTTGTGGGTTTGTTCAAAATCGAAATGAGTTTCTGTTTCAAGGGCTTGATTCTGCAATGGTTGATGGATTTGCTCAAACTGGAAATGGGTCTCTGTTTCCAGCGTTTCTAGGGCCTGGTGCTGATGGGTTGGTTCAAAAAGATAATGGGTTTCTGTTTCTGATGCTTGTTGATGGTCCTGTTGAGGGAGAGGGTAGTCATAATGGGTGTTCGGATCTGGGTTTTGTTTGAAATGGGAAGAGACAGAGACGGGTTCTTGGGAACTGTGAGAGTAGAAATTGATGGATCTGAGACGCTGGAGGACAGAGGGCGATCTGGCAATCTTGGGTTGTTGGTGTTCATCTTCTTGAGCTTGTTGTTGCTGTTGTTCTTTGTGTTGTTGATGCTGCTGTTCTTGGTTTGCCAAGCTTGAGCTGAAGAGAATGGTGCCTATCATGAGGTTTAAGAGTACAAAGAGAACAGTGGGAGTGAACCAGCTGTTCATGGAAGCCCAGATCGATGGTATAGATGCAGACTCCTCAAACATTGTGTGTGTTCAAGTCTGTCTGTGTGAGAGAGAGAGAGAGAGAGAGAGAGAGAGAGAGAGAAGAGGGGGCAATGGGTTCTGCTTTGCAGACACACAGACAAAGCAAAGGTAATGGAGAGAGATAGTGCCTGGTGGAGTTTTTTTTTGCCCTTTTCTTTTTGAACCTTTATCTGTCAGTGGGATGATATTTTATTTTTTTATGGTTAATCATTTACAATTTGTTGGTTAATTACTAATTATGGGAATAAAATAATTGATCGTGTAGGATCTCGAGGGGACACGTGGCGAAGGGATGAAGTGGGCATGGCAAAGTATGGACAAAGGCAAGGTGGGGGTGTGAGTAAATGAGAGGCTCCTGTTGGATTTTAATAAAGGGTCGATAGACAGGGCAAACAAAGGCCTGCCGTGGGGGTCTGCCGACGACGACGCCGTTTCTGCACTCGTCTCTGTTGCTGTGCACAGTCCCAGCTCTGGACAGACTGACGGAGGACACAGAAAAAAAGCTGATTTTTGAAGACTTTAGAAGGAAGGGGTGTGTGTGTTGCAGGTTTTTAACAATGATCATTGTCTGATGAGCTGCCTTTGTTGCCAATTTCTGCAAGTGTTATGGTGTACTATATTGTGATTTGGTACCATAAAATGCAAAATTCGTACCCCACACTTTTTTTTTAGCAATAATACTGGCTTCCAGTACCTTCTGTTTTTTTTATTTCTAGGAAGAAAAAAATCTCAATTGGCGGTCATCGTGGAAGACACTATTCATTATTTCCATCGAGCTATAGGAAAATTATTTATGCAAGTTTTCAAAAAATGCCGAAGATCATTGTTTTTCGGGCACAACGTATGTCCCGTTCCTGTCACCGCGTATCACCGTTCATTTCATTTATTTTTTTTTTTTTGATCAACCATTTTTTCAAACTTATTGAGGAGTAGTGGTAGTGTTAGAGCAATTCCGGTGGAAATATTGAAGAAGTGCTTTTGAAAATCGAAGCCTCCTTTTGCTATTAAGAGGGTCACCGTCGAGTCCTTGCTTCACATTTATACGCCCTCGTCTGCCATCCATGTAAGTGGAAGGGCATCCAACGTAACCCATGCCTACAAGACCGGTTTGTCAATAAAAAAGTGTATTCCGTTACAACCATGACAAATATGTCCATGCAATATATTAACAACCACGGCGATCCTCTTCAATCAAGTTGCCAGTCTTTAAGTGCATTTTTGTAACAGAAGTTTCTTTCCGTCATTTAGATTTCCACAAATACCAGTATAGAAGGCATGACTCAAGATTATGGCTATCTGCGATACAGATGTGAACCCACTCCTTGTACTCTGATAACACCTGCATTTAGAAATGTACCTCCAAACGAAATAGAAGTCATTGGATTGGCACACCCCATAAATAGAAAGAAAAAAAGTTGTCTTTATGTTACCTAAGACACTATTCAACCTAGAGCAAAACTGAATAAGTATGATATCTATCATCTAGATCGACAGTGAAATTCTAAAAGAGAACGAATTGCAACAAATTTCAGAGCTAACAAGAGAATAAATAAGTTACAGAGTGAAGTAGAAGGTAAGAGAGCAAACGAAAACCATGTTCACGGGGACGGCCCCTTGCCTATGTCCAAGCTCAAGCTACTTCAGCCCCCACAAATACACAAACTGTCACGTTGATCAATTTGAAGGAAAGGACCAAGCCACAATACAAGCAATCCGAATGGAGTACACACCAGCTCTGCTCTACACTTCCAAGCCTTCGCGATGCGATACACACCAACTCTTTGGGTAGTTCAAGGTGGATGAACGTCAAGACAACTTCAATAAAATCCTCACTGAGTGTACGAAAAATATTCCTGAAGAGTTATTGAAAGATTACTTTCAAAAGTGGTTAGGTATACAGAATTAAGATCTCAGATGAATGCTTCAATTGATGTTACAAAATATTTCTAACTAGCTTTCGTGCGTAGCGATCGGGAGCTAAACAAGCGATGGATGAATTATATAAGTGGCCGATCGCTTATATAAGCTTTGAATCGCTTTTGAACCAATGTATAACGGTTTGTCGCCAAATTCATTCTTAAATTAAATTATGTTCCTACTAATGTAAAGCGTGCTTAAAGTAAGGGATCACCAAAGGTACATCTACGATCATGTGTCAATCAGTTCATCCACCTTGCTCCAAAAGGATGGATTAATTTGAGCTCCATCTCCTCTGTTGTGTTCAACCTCCTTTCACTTGTAAACATCAATCCTTGGGCAAGGCAACATGCGTTAAAGATGCTTACTTTGTGAATTACGGAGTAACAAAAGCCTCGGGGTAATGTTGACTCTATTTTTTATGATTACAAACTTCGCTCATATATATATATATATATATATATATATATATATATATATATATATATATATATATATATATATAAAGATCTGTGGACGGCCCAGATCTTTTTTTTGCCCTTTTTTTAAGTCCGTCCGCCACATTATGTAGCGGACGGTATTTTTTTACCATATTACCCCCCTTTGCTCTATGTTATTGACTTTGAATGTTCATCCGCTACATAATATAGCAGATGATCCAAATCAATTTTCTTCAGTGTGAGTTAAGCCTTCACTGCTTTGATGTTTGTTGTTTTCCAATTATTGTCTCTATGCTTTGATGTTTGTTTGGTTATGGGCTCTTCCAGTTTTCATCCAAACCCACGACAGAACCACCACACCACGGCAGAACCACCACAACATGGCAGAACCATCGCGCCGCTCAACCACAACCATTATTAAACAAACCCAGGGCAAAAACACAAGATCTATCAAGTGTTATTATTAAACCATCCAATATGAGATGATTAAAAAAGAAAAAAAAATCTGAAAAACAAAAAACCCAAGATCTGGCAGCAGCGAATAGAAAGTAAGGCGAGGCAGAGTTGTAATTGACTCGGTGGCACTGGCGATGGTGCTGCCGTTGACCCTTGAAAAGATCTAGCAGCAACGGTGGCGATGGTCAGGGATTTGGGCGAGGAGGAGCTTTGGTTGACTAACTGGTGGTGGCGGTGGTGTTGGCCACGGGTGATATCGACATCCGCCAAGATCTGGCAACGACGGCGACTAGATGGTGGTGATGCTTTTACAACACCGATGGCTTTGTATCTCGCACGAGTGATATCGACATCCAACAAGATCTGGCGGCGACGGTGACTGGATGGTGGTGATGCTCGTACGGCGCCGGTCGCTTTGGATGGCGCACAAGTGACGGCAACGGCGACTAAGTGCCGATTGCTTTGGATGGCTCACAAGTGATGGGTGTTGGAATCTGTGACGAGTGGCGGCATTGAGAATATGGAGATTGAGGGGTAGACGGAGGGGAAGAGGGAGAGAAAGAAAGGGCAAGTGACGGAGCGGACGAACACGAGTTTCAATGAGAAGATTTAGTTGTCCGCTACTTTAAGTAGCGGAGCGGACGAATACTATTTCTTACGGTGTAAGGGGTAATTATGTCAAAAATACCGTCCGCTACATAATGTGGCAGACGGACTTAAAAAAAGGGCAAAAAGATCTGGGCCGTCCACAGATCCCGCGTGGACGGCCAGATCGCGCTTGCAACTTAATTCCATTTGCTAGCGCGAACAATGGATCATCATATATATATATATATATATATATGGGAGCTGATCCGTTGATAGCGCTAGCAAAATGGGAGATCTTGCTAGCGCGATCTGACCGTCCATCCCTTCGGGATGGACGGCCCAGATCGCGTATTTTTGCGGCGCTGTCAGCAGTCCGCTACACAGTGTAGCGGACCATCCTTTTTACCATTTTGCCCCTCCACCCCCTCCGCTACACTGTCTAGCGGAGCACATAATTGGGCCCACGTTGACAGCCAAAATGTCGTCCGCTAGACAGTGTAGCGGACGACTGACACAGTCAACACGACTGTTACTTTGTCATTATCTTACCGTCCGCTAGACAGTGTAGCGGACCGTTTTTCCCTTTCTTTACTCCGAAACCCTTATTCATTCCTTCTAAACTGCTATTCATTCCTTCTTCTCACAATTCTTCTAGCGGCGTTGGCAAGTAGATCGGCGCAATTTCTTCTCAAGAAATCCTTTATTCGACGAATCAATCACGTAAGTTCACAAACCAATCCTTTATTTGTTCATAATCTAGAGTTGTTATCGCGGCTTATGCATGATTTTGAATGTGTGCGCGCTGCATTGTGCTAGCGTTTGTCAATGTATCTATACATATATATAGATTATATATGTGTATTGCGTATTATTTGTTCATGTGATTTCACTTGTAAAATCCCATTCCGTGTCTGTTTGTATCTATGTACATTGCATATACACAGCATGTGAACTTATGTGAGTATTATCTGATCACATGCTAGCGTTGACTGTGCTAGCGTTGTATGTTTGAGAATGTTTACGCTTCCAACCTTGCCGTTTTGCATAATTTCAGTTGCGAAAAATGGATTTCAACCCTGGACCAGAAGATCCGTCCGTATTATACGACCAAGCAAACCATATCAGTACGCTCATATGGGATGGTGGAGTAAGATACTTATTTTATCAACTTTGTTATTCTTGGGAACGTTGTATATCGTTTAATTTGCTTAAATTGTATTTATTAATTCGTAGGAAAGAGCACTTCTCAACACGGTAGAAGTATCCGATAATTTTAAAGCATGGAAATTGAACAGAACCCAGAAAAGATTACTGCGTGGGATTGGGTTTGGGATTTTCACGCATGGGCAGATCTTTCAACAACTTGACCGGCACTTAATAGGTGCCCTTGTTGAAAGGTGGAGAAGTGAAACGAATACGTTTCACTTCCCTCTCGGAGAGCTGACAATTACCCTAGAAGATGTAGGGTTCATCTTAGGGTTACCGGTGACGGGGCGGCCGGTAATAGCTCCTCCGTCGGAAGCAACGAATAAGAGGACCGCTAGGGACTTCTTTACTTCGATACCCCAGGATCAATTTAGCACTGGGGGTATCAAGTTGAAATGGTTGGTAGATACCTACAAGGTTCTGCCGGATAACTACACGGATCAGATGCTTGTGCTGTACACACAAGCTTTCCTCTTGTGGGTGATGGGGGCAATTCTGTTCCCAACAACGTCGAAGAATACCGTCAGCGTCAAATATTTACCGTTGTTGGGTAACCTGCTGGAGGTTGGGGATTATGCCTGGGGAGCCGCAACTCTTGCGTACCTCTACCGAGCATTGCACAAGGCAACGAGGCCCGACTCCAAAGCGATATGTGCATGTCTCTCGCTATTGCAGGTATATCATACAATTCTTGATTACTCGCTCGTTTCTTTTTTTTTGGGTTGAATTGACAATAAAATTTGACGATACTTTATTTAATTTGTCTTTGCTCTCAGGTGTGGTCTTATGAACACCTTGCTACCGGCGCACCCACGCGTAGGGACGGAACCGATAATGTGTGGCCTCGGTTGTGCGCCTGGGAGTACAGCCGGAAGGACAGCCACTACCAGAGGAGAGACGATCCCCATCACAACATTACGTACTATCGGGGGGAGCTCGACTCGTTATCTCCTGGCCAGATGCGATGGGCACCGTACAAACATTTGGCGCGACGGGTGGGAGAGTCGTTCGTCTTCACGCTCTCTGGGTTGCAACGCACACCCCTGATCCACTTCGAGGTCGCAGAGTGGCAGCTGCCAGATCGCGCTATGCGCCATTTTGAGTGCCTGCAGGGGTTGCCAGCCGGCGCGCCGGATATGAGGCTTAACAGGAACCCACCGGGTGTCCCTCGGTTTGGCAAGGCAAATGCGCACGACTTGTGCGCACGAGAACTTGAGGTTTGGGATTCCTGGCAGGACACGCTGGCGGCCATTGTGTCGGAGCCTGACCCCGTGATCAGCATCGAACAGTACAATGGGTGGTACTACCGCATCACCCGGAGGAGAGTAGCTCCAGTAAGGTTTGAACGCGGGGAGAAGTACCACCCTAGGGGTCAGATCGATGAGCACATGGCATACAATCTGGTAAGTTGGCCAATAAGTGCTTTAATTGAACTTGATGATTCTAACTGTGTATGAAGTTACTTATTTATTATCTCTCTGGATGTAGGTTAATGCCTCGTTCGCCTTCTTCCAGAAGTTGAGCGAGCGGAAGGATTTGGTGGATGCAATGGGCGAGGAGCTTCGCCAACAGGCTGATGCGTTGGCGTATGGCTGCGGGAATTTTTTACACCAAGCATCGGGCCAGCCTTCCGGCGTCAGCCCGGGAATGGGTTATCCGGGGTGGCAGCCCCCATATGTGAGCGAGGGATACACCGATCCCTCGGGACAGACTTCGGGAGTGAGCCAGGGATATGGTGGTCCCTCTGTACCGGGAATGGGTGGTGATTGGGGACAGCCAAGCACCATGGGCCAGGCTCAAGCGCCGTGGGAAGACTACAGTGTGCCCTCCTTCTCTTTGCTATTGGACTCGGAACCCCAACCCTTCTCTCAGAGTCAAGTCACGCAAGACTGGGGTTTCGGACACATCAGTCTGTCGGAGACACTGCCCATTGTCCCGTGGGCAGGACCATCTACTGCCGAAGGAGGGCAATATCCCCCGGTCGACCCCCCGGAAGGAGTGCAATATCCCCCCGTCGACCCCCGAGGGCAATATCGCAAAGGGCATCCAGTGAAGCCCCTAAAGCCGCATAAATGCCAAATAATCAGAGAGCGTTATTTTAGCGGCTTCCCCCGGGACAAAGCGTTGTATAGTGTGAATCATCCGGAGGGCATGGATTACACTTGCGAGTGGGGAGAAATGGCCTCCCTGGCTCCGGGGAGTTGGTTAGACAACGGTGTCATCTCCACATACGTGGAGATTCTGAAGGAAAGGGGTCGGGAGCGGCTGAACGAGTACCCGGCCGTTTTTTTGGTTGATGCCTTTTTTCATAGCCTCCTAGTGTCTGAATGGCATGAGTGGGTCGAGCAAAGGCGGAAGAAAAAGTTGAGCCAGTGGAGACCGTCCGCTAACCTACGAGCGTATCTTGCTAGGGATAGTCCAGTGAGCGCAAGTGTTGCCGACGTGTTTCTAATCCCATTTTTAGGGGAAAGCCACTGGTACTTGGTTTGCTATGAACCGGTGAAGAAAGTCGTATCGGTGATCGACAGTCTCCACGACGATACCGCCTTTATGCCTGTGCTGCAGATGTACAAAGCCCAGTTGGACTCAATGGTAATATTACGATTGTTGTTTAACAGTTATTGTAACTTGGCATAAATGTTAACTCGTGTCTTACGCCGTTTTATGTTTCTTGCAGAATATATTTTGTGCAATGGTCAATGGTATCCGTGGTAACCCTGTACCGGCGCGGCCAAAGCTCGATTGGCGACTGAAGAAGAGGAGGCCCAAGCAACGTAACACTTCGGACTGCGGCGTTTTCCTTTGCATGTACATGGATTACATTTGCCGGTCTGAGAGCCTCAAGGCGGCGGTGTGGAGCCAAGCAGAAGTAGACACCTTTAGATATAGAATGGCTTGGCAAATTATGAAAGGCCGGCCTAGAGCGGTTAGGTATATTGTAAATCCGGCAAATGCCGAGAATCCCTCCCAACATGATTCCCCCAGTTGACATTGTACCATTACACTTTATTTTTTTTAATAAACTATGAATATTTAGAAAGCTCTCATTGATTTGTGTTGAAGATTATTGATTGATTGTTTTGTCTGATTTCCGTTGAAGATGATTTGAGTTTGGTTTTTTTGGCTCTCATTGTGAATGATTGAAAGGAATCTGTCCGTTACAATGTCGCGGACAGTGGGGGAAGTGAATTTTCTAAGTGTTGGGTTAAGAATCTGTCCGCTAGACAATGTCGCGGACGATGGGGGAGGGGAAAATTTTCGAAGTGTTGATATAAGGCATTCTGCTGGCCCGTCCGCTAGACAATGTCGCGGACGGTGGGGGTGGGTAAAATTTTCCAAGTGTTGATATAAGGCATTCTGCTGGACCGTCCGCTAGACAATGTCGCGGACGGTGGGGGTGGGAAAATTTTCCAAGTGTTGATATAAGGCAATCTGCTGGTCTGTCCGCTAGACAATGTCGCGGACGATGGGGGAGGGGAAAATTTTCGAAGTGTTGATATAAGGCATTCTGCTGGCCCGTCCGCTAGACAATGTCGCGGACGGTGGGGGTGGGTAAAATTTTTAAGTGTTGATATAAGGCATTCTGCTGGACCGTCCGCTAGACAATGTCGCGGACGGTGGGGGTGGGAAAATTTTCCAAGTGTTGATATAAGGCATTCTGCTGGACCGTCCGCTAGACAATGTCGCGGACGGTGGGGGTGGGTAAAATTTTCCAAGTGTTGATATAAGGCAATCTGCTGGTCTGTCCGCTAGACAATGTCGCGGACGATGGGGGAGGGGAAAATTTTCGAAGTGTTGATATAAGGCATTCTGCAGGCCCGTCTGCTAGACAATGTCGCGGACGGTGGGGTGGTAAAATTTTCCAAGTGTTGATATCTAATCAATGTGACGGTGGTATGGGATTTTGCTAACTGCCTGTCCGCTCGACAATGTCGCGGACGATGGGGAGGGGAATAAAGCATTCTGCTGGCCCGTCCGCTAGACAATGTCGCGGACGGTGGGGGAAGTGGGGAAGTGTTGGGTTAAGACAATCTGCTGGTCTGTCCGCTAGACAATGTCGCGGACGGTGGGGTTAAGACAATGGTCTGTCCGCTAGACAATGTTGCGGACGGTTGGGGTGGGGAATAAGGCATTTTTCCGCTAGACAATGTCGCGGACGGTGGGGTGGGGAATGCATTCTGCTGGCCCGTCCGCTAGACAATGTCGCGGACGGTGGGGGAAGTGAATTTTCTAAGTGTTGGGTTAAGAACTGCTGGTCTGTCCGCTAGACAATGTCGCGGACGGTGGGGGTGGGTTAAGAATCTGTCCTAGACAATGTCGCGGACGGTTGGGGAATAAGGCATTCTGCTGGCCCGTCTGCTAGACAATGTCGCGGACGTGGGGAATAATCTGCTGTCCGTCCGCTAGACAATGTCGCGGACGGTGGGGGAAGTGAATTTTCTAAGTGTTGGGTTAAGACAATCTGCTGGTTTGTCCGCTAGACAATGTCGCTGACGATGGGGAGGGGAAAATTTTCGAAGGCATTCTGCTGGCCCGTCCGCTAGACAATGTCGCTGACGGTGGGGGTGGGGAAAATTTTCCAAGTGTTGATATAAGGCATTCTGCTGGCCCGTCAGCTAGACAATGTAGCGTTATGCAGTTTTAATAAATTGGCGTCCGAAGACTTGTTTTAGCGACGGAATCAACAATCTCAATATCGATAAACAATAAATAACGTATGATTCACAATCAACGATCTCAATATATTGAGGGTATCTCAAACGGCACAATTAAGCAAGAAAAAATTTGGAAACATAATGAACATGTATACAATAAATTTGGTTATTATTAATAAATTAGGGTTCACATTGGGGGAAATAAATTTTTTCACAAGCGCTCCGATCAAAGATTACAACTTGAAAATCCCACCACCCAAGGTGTTCAAACACTACAAAGTCCCCGAGTTCGAGGCCATGCTGGCGCACGAAGACGTTCCAACCCTCTGCGAATTGCTTTTTTTGGGGTCGGCCGGGCTTCAGCTTGATTTCAACCTGCCAGGCCCCCTTGCGGCTATATAATCTTGAACTGTCATGAATTGTTGTAAATTGATTGGTAAAGGCTTCCGGTATGTCCTAACAAACACAATACAAAAAATAGGTTAGTTTTTAACCAAAAGATCAAACTTTTAACACACGAAAATACAGAGAAAGAGGGATGGGCTACAAGTTCATTCTCAAATCCCGGCATCATGACTTTGAAAAAGTGTTTGCCTGCTAGGTGCAAGTTGCCAATAAAATCGTAGGTGGTCTCCGATCCAGAAGCCATCGAGGTCGGCGATGAGGGGAGGACGGTGGTGTCGCCGGAGATGTGGGTCGCCGTAGATGGGGTAGCGGCTTGGGTTAGATGTTCGAGAGAGAGAATATAACGGACTGATAAAAGCTGATTGCCCGTTTTGATTAATATATACAATAGGATAGAGGTCCGCTACATTGTATAGCGGACATAAATGAAAACCAAAAGTTTTTCTGCGATGACGTCCGCTACATTGTATAGCGGACATAAATGAAGACCAAAAGTTTTTCTGCGATGACGTCCGCTACATTGTATAGCGGACATAAATGATGACCAAAAAATTAGGACTGTGCATATCCGTCCGCTACATCGGAAATCGCTACATCAGAAAAAATAATTCCAGTATTCGGTTGAAAAATTATTAGAAAAAATTATTACAAATGTCAAACTTATATAAAAATTATTACAAATGTCAAACTTATACAAAAAATTAAAGGTCCACTGCAGCTTGTTCGTCCTCATCTTCGGCGTCATCTTCTTCCTCGTCTTGCAAACCCCCTGGACTTATCCCCAGTGCCTTGTAATGGTTCCGCTTGTCGTGGTCGGTCATTTTGTTGCACAATGCACACCTTCTCAGCTTTTTAGGTTGAGTTGCCGTTTCAATAGAGCTTTTCATCCGCGTAGATCTCTTGCGGCCTTTCGTTTGCGATATAATTGGATCCAAAGGCCGGATATCATTGTCGTCTTCCTCCCCCGGCTCGTCATCTTCTGATTCCGTCGTAGGCTCGGTGTCAACCGCATTGCTGACTGAAGCTGCTTCCAACTGGTCGACGATGGGCTCTTGCTGCTGAGCTACCTCGAGGAGATGTTTATATCCGACCATTGTAGCAGCACCCTTTACGGACAAACGGGTGAACATCGTCACCAGATGATTATACCGCAACGTCTCTGATTCTTCAAAGTCAGTATACGGGTGCTCCGGAAAGGAAATGGTACCGTGCAACCTGTTTGCACCTTTCGTCCACCGTGGCAGGACGTATTTATCGGGGATTGTCCTGATATTCTTCTGGGTGAAAAACCGCAGAATGTGTCTACACAGGATGCCATGGAACTCAAACTTCTTGCAAACACATGTCACCGAGTCCGTCAATGTGTCGTGGCTCACCGTATAAATTCTGCGCAGCTTCTCAGGGACGAGGTCATTCACGAGCGAATAAACCTTGTACTCACGCGTAGACATTTCTGCCACCTTGTTTATACTGTATCGTCCCGATTTTCGCAGCTCTACTTGGTATAGCAAGAAGATCTCCTTCGTATAGACTTTGGCACCGTTCAGCTCCA
Source organism: Escallonia herrerae (assembly GCA_033070095.1). Taxonomy (NCBI): domain Eukaryota; kingdom Viridiplantae; phylum Streptophyta; class Magnoliopsida; order Escalloniales; family Escalloniaceae; genus Escallonia; species Escallonia herrerae. The sequence goes on along the minus strand of JAVXUP010003394.1, from coordinate 49,904 downwards.
GCGGGGTCTCAAGCAACCTTCTCCTTTGTTTGTACGTTGTTGCAAAGTCTGCAGCCCTTTCTTTTACGAACAACGAAGCTACCGCTTTTTGTGCGGATGCAACGAAACTCTTCAAATTGGTAGCTGTACCCACATAACTATCGAACGTGGCATTCATAGATTCACTCCTGCCCGTCGTTTTCATGCCCGCTGAAAAATACCTCCTCGTGTAAACGCCAATCCATTGCTCTTTGCGCTCGTACAAGTGCTGGAGCCACTCGTTGTCTTGCAATGAGTAATCCCGAACAAGCTTTTCCCACCTCTCCTCGAATTCCTCAATCGTTAATGACTTGGTAACGCACTTGTCAAAATCCTGTTTAAAGTCTGGATACTTTGCGTACACGTGATGCAGACGTTCAGGGTATTTGTTGCTTATGTGCCAAGTGCACAAGTTGTGCCGAGTGTCTGGGAAGACGGTAGCAATAGCCTTCTTCATTGCCAAATCTTGATCGGTGATGATCACTTTGGGTGCTTTGAAGTTCATTGCTTCCAGCCACGTCCTAAACAACCATACAAAAGAACTCTCGCTCTCGTCCCTTAACAAGGCGAACCCGAACAGGATGGAGTGATAATGATGATTGACGCCCGTGAAAGGAGCGAACGGCATCGAGTACTTGTTGGTACGGTATGTGGTGTCGAAAGTCACGACATCCCCAAAATGCTTATAAGCTAGCCTCGAACGACCGTCGACCCAAAAAATTGTACTAACTCGATGCTCGTCGTCAAGTTTATAGTCGAAGGTAAACTGCGGGTCCTCCATCTGCATCCGTTTCAATAGGCTCATTGTCGATTGCGCATCATTGAGGTCATACGCGGCTCGTCTATGGGTTCGGACCGCGTTACGAACGTCTGTCGTGTTAAAGTTTAAATTTTGAATTCCCCCAGCCTGTTCAGCAAGAACATTAACAATCTCAGTAGGTCCAATTCGCGCATTGCTCATTGTGTGAATTAGGCTCCTCGCGACCTTACCCATCTTCTTGTGTTGATGCATCTGACTCACCTTAGAAGGAGTTACTAACGGGTGATTGTGTGCCAGTTCCAGGCTGGTAATAAGCCAATGATCTTGATTGGCTTTGTAGCTTACGAACATCTTGACCTGGCAATTTGTGCGCTCAAAGCAGTCCCGTCTTCTACGCGAATATCCTATTTCGTCATCACTGTCATCATTGCCTACGCGTGTCTCATTTTGCTGTGGATTTCTGCCCCTATGACACTCGTATAAGCGAGAGCATATCTTTTTTGTTACGTTGCTTGTTCTTGTAGTCTTTATTCTAATGCCAAAACCAACCCTCAATGAATACGCTCGAAAACATTCTTCAGCTTCTTCCAATGTTTGAAACGTTCGTCCTAGATACGGATCACTAGCATCTACGGGGACGTTGGAGCTCGACACGAAATCAGACATTGTGAAACAAGACCTGTGTAGAAATAGACTACGCTTAACAATCAAATGGCATTTCTAACTGAAAATATTACCTAAAAATTACCTTGGCGAATAGACCAATTTAGGATGACAAACATACCGTATGCATAACCCCAAAAGTGTCTCCAAATTAACAATTATTAATTTACTGAACATAACAAATTAAAATTACTAAGATAAATAGACGAATTCATCATGCCAAAAAATCGAATTAAACTATAATTTTATTTAGAGTTAACAAATTACACCTTTTTTATGAACATCATGTCTAGAACATCACAAATTGAAGAATAGAGTGACAAATTTCTAGAACATCAAAAAAAATCTATACTTTTTTGTCCGAACAAAATAAAATTATATTTTACCAGTCAATCCATAAAGAAAACTTCACCATTCGCAAACTTACCTTACTTGAGTGAAGCTAAGTTTTACTCGAAGCTTGAAGGGAGCTGAAAATGGAAGCGAGTCCGAAGGAGGAGAAGAAAATTGTAGCCGAAGGAGCTTGAGGAATTCCGACAACCCGTCGTGTGTAGAAATAAAGGTACAAACACGTGGTAATGTGTCAGCTGTGTCAGTCGTCCGCTACACTGTCTAGCGGATGACATTTTGGCTGTCAACGTGGGCCCAATTATGTGCTCCGCTAGACAGTGTAGCGGAGGGGGTGGAGGGGCAAAATGGTAAAAAGGATGGTCCGCTACACTGTGTAGCGGACTGCTGACAGCGCCGCAAAAATACGAGATCTGGGCCGTCCATCCCTTCGGGATGGACGGTCAGATCGCGCTAGCAAGATCTCCCATTTTGCTAGCGCTATCAACGGATCAGCTCCCTATATATATATATATATATATATATATATATATATATATATATATATATATATATATATATATATATATATATATATATATATATATATATATACTATGATGTTACTAAGTATTGTGCAAGTGTCGTGATGGCAACGTAGCTTTCCCTAAATTATTTAATCCACAAAAAAAAAATGTAACATGTAGCTCTAGTTAAATCAAACTATAATGTATATGTTGCCCCCTTTTGTCAACATTAAGAAGACAATAAGCACATCAGAGTACGTGCGGAAGTCCATAGCTTTGAAAGAACATATTGTAGCACAAATATAATGTTAGTCAAATCTTTCTCGTGACAAGCATCAAAGTGATATAGTAAAGGTCGAAATAAAATTCAAAAAAAAATGACAAATCTTAAAACTGCACCCTCGATTTTACATTTAGTACCTCAACTTTAAAAGTGTACCAAAAAATTACCTTACTTTTTTAAAAAGGGCAAATAATTAAATTTTAAAAAATGTAATGCATCAAATTAGTATCTCGACTGATAAATATGATCGATAGTTAAATTTTAGAAATGGCAAATATGTCTACATTTACATGACATGTGGCTCTAATTATTACCGTACAATTTGCTCTATATTTACGAGCGACGGTGGCACATGCGATGCGTGTGCAAGAATAAAATTAATAGTGTAAATTTTGTTAAAGTGTAAATTTGTAAAACTAAATATATTTTTATGGGTAGTTAGTTATCGATTAAGATCTTTATTTTGTCAGTTTTTATAATTTTTCTTAGAATGACACTTGTCACCACTATAAGTACGTAGTTATGTAACACTCAAAAAGGTATTTTACTATTTTACCATCATTTTGGACACTTGTTAGCACCACAGACACTCTTAATGTAATACCAAAAGGGTATGACACCAAAAAATATCTTCTCATTATCATATACGAGCTGTAATACACACGCGATACGTGTGCAAGTATGTCATTTAATTTTATGAAAAAATAATATTAAAAAAATTATTAACATTACGGTATCAAAAAGAGTACATTTGAATTGAAAAAAATAGTTTAAGCACCATAGAGAGTCTAATTGGATTGAAAATTTAGTTCGAGTCAATCTAAATAGACTCTCTTTGGTCTCGTACTATTAAATAATTTTTCCTAAAAGTAATTTTTTTACAAAATTATCATCACAATCGCACACGCTTTGCATGTTTACGGGAGCTCGTTTACTATTTAAGCATATATATGAATGTTGAAGATTGAATTTTCATGGATAAAGAAAAAACTATATAAAATGGTGGACATTGAATTTAATAGAATGGCTAAAGATTCAAATAACATTTCAGAGTTTGATTATTACAACCAAGAATGACATTGTATAACCAACGATGCATGTTATACAACCAACAATTAACAGTGTACAACCAATAATGCTGGAACAAACAGGGCTGCTCATTTCTCACGTCACCATCCACCACCGCCGGCGACATCCACCGGCCACCCCGACGATAGCACCCTTTGGCGACATTGCCGGCAACAACCTCCGGCGACCACGCCAACATCATCCACTGCCCTTGCCACCGCTATCCCGATCACCGCGACCCACCACGCCAGCCTCCACCTCCCTACGAAAACCACCCACCCACGACACCGCCGTCAGCAGCATCCAGCGACACTGCATCAACAACCTCCGACGACCCCCGCGCCACCCGCCGGCATCACCCACTGCCCCTGCTACCGCTCTCCCCATTACCACGACGGCACGACCCACCACGTTGGCCTCCATCTTCCCACGAAAACCACCCACCCGCGACCAACAACGCCGCGACACCCTCCGGCGACCATGCCGACAACACCCAACTTTCCCTGCCACCAGAGCCACCGTTATCCCCACGACCATGCCGACAACACCCAACAGCCACCGATCCCGGTTCCCAAGGGCCACACAACACACCCACACATCAGCAGGTAAGGGCACCCACAGCCACCAACTAACTGCCCATGACCCGGTCAACATCCTATCGGATCGCCACCACTACCCGTCGCCCATCCAGGCCGGCACGGCGACAACTCATCAATCGGTCCATCCATGGCCGTCGTGCCCCCCAATCAGGGGCCCAACCGCCACCAATCAATCGCAATCACACAACCATGGGGACGGGGAAGCGGAAATGCAGAGATGGGGAAGGGAAAATGTAAAGAACAAAATAGAAAAAAATGCACAACATTACCGTCCGTCACAAAAAAAATACCAAAAAAATACAAAGCGAGAGTGATCATTAACCATTTGGGGTGTTGAAAATACAAATTGTGGGATCTCTGCAATGGAGATGGAAGGAAGAGAGACAGAGCAGTTATTACGAAGTAAGTCTGGAGATGTACACATGTAATGTAATTTTTGAATGGAGATGGAGATGGAGATAGAGATGCAGAAACTTGCAGTTATGTAATCTGAGGAAGTGGGAGAGTTTTTTGGTAACTGAAGATATGGTGAGTGAGAAATAATTAATTTACCTTTTTCACCTCAAAATGGACACTTGTCAGCACCTTATTCATTCTCAGTATAACACCAAAAGGGTAAGACACCAAAAAATGTCTTCTCATTATTAGTATATATATATCTATATATATGGGAGCCGATCCACACCCACCGGTGGAGAAATAAAATTTCTCCACCAAACCGCTACAAAGAGTAGCGGTTGGTATTTTTTAGAGTAAATACACAACCGCAACAAAGTGTTGCGGTTGCGCCCCCCATGGACCCTCTTCCCCCCATGGCCCCCTCTCCCCCTTCCCCTCATGGACCCCCTTCACCCCATGGCCCCCTCCCCCTTCCCCCGTCTCCCCCCCACCCCCCACCCCCTGCCCAACAGCAACAAAGAGTTGCGGTTAGCCCCCCTTCACCCACGTGGTGTCCCCCTCGGCAGCCATGTGGCCTTCCCCCCTTCCCCCATGGCCCCCCTTTCCCCGTCCTCCCCTCGGCCGCCACGTGGCCTCCCCTTCCCCCCATGCCCCCCCCGTCCTCCCCTCCCCCATGGCCCCCATGCCCCCAACTGCAACAAAGTGTTGCGGTTGGCCCCTTCCCCCGGTCCCCCTTCCCTTCCCCCATCACGTGTCCCCGTCCCCCTCTACCCCCGCCACGTGGCATCCCCTCCCCCCGCCACGTGGCCCCGTCCCCCCACCATGCCCAACCGCAACACTTTGTTGCGGTTGGCATGCCAACCGCAACAATGTGTTATGGTCCCCCCACCCCCACCCCATGTGGTGTCCCCCCCCCCATGGCCCCCCTTCCCCCTGTGATGCCCCCTTCCCCATGGCCCCCCCTTCCCCCTCCCGTGATGATGCCACGTGGTCACTCACGGATTTTTTTTTCTGTCTTCTTTCTTCTCTTTCCTTCGCTTTTTTCTCTTTATAAACTCTCCTCCCCGAACCCTTTCTTCCACCCTCCATCATCTTTACCAACTATCTTCATACTCCATATCTCACCTACAACAATACAAACAAAAAATTTTTACGCTAGAAGCTCGGTGGATAACCGCTAGAAGATCGGTGGATTTTTCTTTAAATATATCAAGTCAAAACAAGTAAGTATTTTTTTTGGGTTTTCTTGTAATTCAATTCAATGTTAATTTCAAAGTTCAAAAGTAGTCATTGTAGACTCAAATCGAAAATAGCGATTTTTTAGGGCGTGTAAATTAGGATTTTCACGAATTTATAAAAAATAGCTAGAGCTAGATTTTGCCAAAGTACGAAAAAGAGACCCTAGTTATTTTTAAAAGATCTATATCAGGGAAAAATTTCAGATTTTTCCAAATACTGGAAAGGGGTTAACTGATACGGGGAACCTTGTAACTTTGCAGTGTAATTTAAAATATCAAGCCAGCGCGATTTCGCGCGAAACTTTTATGAGAACCCTAGGATGTTGGGAAGTTCCATCCCCCAGGAATTCGGGCCATTCCGAAGTCGTTAGCTATTTTTTTGGCCGAACGGGCTTTTAAGCGCTCGATCCGGACACCGGTTCGGGATTTTTGGGCGAAAAGTCCGTAGAATACTTTTTAGATCAAGAATGAATTCGGGAAGCTTAAAATAGCATTTCAATGCACTTTTGAGATCGTTCTGATGCCAGGGGCATTTTGGTAATTTGCCACCCCGAGAGGGGTATTTTGGTAATTTTATGGTGTTAAGTTTTTCAAAGGACTTTCTAAGTCCAGAAATGTAAGTAAAACACCTGAAAGGTTGTTTTGAAGCCATCCCCCAGGATTTCGGGCGATTCCGAATTCATTAGCTATTTTTGGCCGAACGGGCTTTTAAGCGCTCGATCCGGACACCGGTTCGGGATTTTTGGACGAAAAGTCCGTAGAATACTTTTTAGATCAAGAATGAATTCAGGAAGCTTAAAATAGCATTTCAATGCACTTTTGAGATCGTTCTGCTGCCAGGGGCATTTTGATAATTTGCCACCCCGAGAGGGGTCTTTTGGTAATTTTACGGTGTTAAGTTTTTCAAAGGACTTTCTGGTCCATAAATGTAAGTAAAACACCTGAAAGGTTGTTTTGAAGCCATCCCCCAGGATTTCGGGCCATTCCGAAGTCATTAGCTATTTTTTGGCCGAACGGGCTTTTAAGCGCTCGATCCGGACACCGGTTCGGGATTTTTGGACAAAAAGTCCGTAGAATACTTTTTAGATCAAGAATGAATTTGGGAAGCTTAAAATAGCATTTCAAAGCACTTTTGAGATCGTTCTGATGCCAGGGGCATTTTGGTAATTTGTCACCCCGAGAGGGGTATTTTGGTAATTTTACGGTGTTAAGTTTTTCAAAGGACTTTCTAGTCCAGAAATGTAAGTAAAACACCTGAAAGGTTGTTTTGAAGCTGGTTTGGGGCGTTAGGGTGATAATGAACCCCCGGGGGCATTTCGGTAATTTGCCGCTCATCGGGGGTATTTTGGTAATTAAACATTGTAAAATTTTCCGCAACTGGAGGAAAGAGTCTTTATTTTTATTTTATTTAATTCTATGACTTGTTGAGAATGATATAATTTTTATTTTTTAGATTTCAGTATAAATATGGATGCAACTGGAGGAAATACTTTTTGTGAAGATTCTGATCCACCTTACTTGGGTCAAGTTTTTCAAACACTGGACGAAGTTGAAGCATACTATAGAGCATATTCGAAAACGATAGGTTTCGGTATTAGAACTAAGACGACTAGAAAACGGGCGAATACAGATCAAATTTGTGGAAGACTATTTGAGTGTCATAGAGGAGCACCGTATGTACCCCCGGTTGTTCGGATCAGTGACGAAGGGCCAACAAGACAAAGAAAACGGGACACATTTCCGGGTACCGGCTGCAAGGCCCATGTGTATGCAGTACACCGGAAAAATGAAAACCATTGGGTTGTGACGGGAGTGGAGTTGAGCCATAATCATCAGTTGATGACCCCTAGTAAGATTGGTCAAATTCATCAACACCGAGAAATAAGCGCGGCACACAGACAACTGATATTTACAATGGCCGAGGCTAAAATTCCACCTTCTAGAATGATGGGGGTTTTCTCAAGCCAGGCTGGGGGGATTGACAAGTTGAGTTTCAACGAAGTAGACCTTCGAAATGAACTTCGTGCTCAGAGGAGAGAGTCTTTCGGTAAGAGTGATTCTCAAGCTACACTTGATATCTTCAGGCACCTTCAGAGTGAGAATTCTGGCTTTTTCTATAGTCTCCAACTGGATGATGAGAACCGCATTAGTACTATATTTTGGGCGGATGCCCGTTCTAGAGCTGCTTACCAAAATTTTGGGGATGTTGTGACGTTTGACACCACATACCGCACAAATAAGTACTCTATGCCTTTTGCTCCGTTCACCGGGGTGAACCACCACTATCAGTCAATCTTGTTTGGCTTTGCCCTGCTTAGGGATGAGACGGAGGAGTCATTTACGTGGTTATTTGAAACGTGGCTTAAAGCAATGTATCATATTCCTCCAAAGACCATCATCACCGACCAAGATCTGGCAATGAAAAATGCAATCGCTAAGGTCCTTCCAGATACTCACCATGGCCTGTGCACATGGCACATAAGCAACAAATATTCGGAGCGTTAATATCAAATAAACAAAGTCAGAAAACCTCAAATTTCCAAAAGTCTCCAAAATAGGTTATTCAGAGCATCTAATCAGAAAATCTCCAATTTACACAATTAAATGTCAAATATACCTAAACAGTAATTTAATCCCGAATTTACTCCTACAAGGAGTTCCAAATGAAACATCGAAATCCAAATATTTCCTCTTATTATAATTTCTAAAAACAAATAATCAAAGTAGCTCTGAGATTAAACCGCTAGCTCTCAGTCAAATTGCTATGCCCATAATCCAATCCCCTCTACTGATCACCTGAAAGTAAAATAATAAGGGGGGTGAGCCAAATGCTCAGTAAGGTCGCTCAACGGACCAATCAAAATGGGATACAAAGGTATCTGAGAAAACAAGATCGGACGTACAGAATTTTAACATAACATATACGAACCAGAATTGTCAAAATACAAAATATGTTTCGTAGAAAGACAAAATTTCAAAATGTATTCTTATTTAGAAACTGACACTAGAGAGCCATTCAGAATAAGGTCACACATGCCATCACTGGCACGTGGAACCAAGTTCAGAAAATAAGATCGCGATCTCTAGCTCATTCTACTGCGCTAGCCCACGTTTCAATCCACGTGAGTAAGTCAGAAGCAGAAAGTCACGTACACTGTGACATGGCTCATAAAATTTGTCACCATATATCAAATAAAACGGGCAAAACACCAACAAGACGACGTAAACTTCTAAGTCAGATACATTAAGCAGCACAAGACTCGTGCCAAATTTCACTTATAAGTTATGCCAAGTTGTGGCAAAATTTAACGGATACGCACAAAAAATTCAAATCGAGTGTTTAGATAATTTCCGAATAAATTTTTCAGAAATCAAACAATAGAATTTATTGACTAAACTTATGAAAATCAAAGTATAGATAATTCAGGAATAGACATGGTAAAACATATACCACGCCTATAAGTCAGGGACAATGGTCATGCATAACATGTAGAATTTGGGCAGAGGAACAATTAGAAACAAAAATGGCTTTAGAACCCTCAAAAGCATCAATATTCAAGGCCCCACGTGGCTGGATAACAGTTGAGAAATTGATATGGTACAGTGAATAGTGATTGTAAAAATATGGATAAAGTAATCATGATGTAATCATAAGCTCAATGACGAGTCAAAGACTCCAAAAACAAATATTGTAGTGTGAGAAATTCATCTCACTCAGCAAGGAATTTCAGAAATTGAATTGCAGCAAATCGCAGTACTGGCACGAAGAACTAGACAGCAAGAACATCATGGTATTTCAGTCAAAACAATACACTGGTGGTACAAAAATCGATAAAGCAAATACAACATCTGAGGACTCCAAACGAATATGCACAATAAAGGCACGGAGACCGTGACAGCAATAGACATCGAAAAATTCAAACGAAGATGGACAGTGACGGCACAAAAATTAAGATAGCCGGATTAACGAATTAAACCATTAAATGAATGATCGATCCAACGCTGATTCGGATTTCGAAAAAAAAATAAACCCTTACCTCTGATCGTGATTAAACCCAAAATTTGATTTCCTCAATTCAATTGTATCAAAGCCCTAAAAATTGACAAACCCAAAGGTTTCAAATCAAATTCTAATGACAATGAAATTCGTAAACTACTACAATCCCAAATCAAAAATCAATTTAAATTCTTACCTCAAGTAATTTGTCAAAATTCCAAGAAGTCTCTTCCTAAGGATTCCTTGGAGGCTCTTCTGAATTTTGGTGTGCTCTTAAGGTTCCTAGAGAATATATAGTACGTAAATTATCAATAACCTAAAAGAACAATTCTTATATTCCTAAAACAAATAGAATTTCAAAATACCCATTACGTCCCAAACTCTTTAATAATTTTTTTTACGCATTTAAATATGAGGGGTCTAACATCCTCCCCCCTAAATAAAAATTCTGTCCTCGGATTCAAAATGTACCTGAGGTGCCAAAAAGGTGCGGATAAGTACGTCGCATATATTCTTCAGATTCCCAAGTAGCCTCCTCATTTTCATGGTTCTGCCATAAAACCTTAACTAAGGGAATAACTTTCTTCCTCAACACCTGATCACGACTGTCAAAAATCTCAATTCGTTGCTCTTCGTAGGAAAGGTTCTCTTGCACTGATAAAGGCTCATACGGCACAATGTGCGTCGGATCATAAACGTACTTCCTCAGATTCGAAACATGAAAAACATTATGAACGTGTGAAAGCTCTGGCGGCAATGCAACTCTGTAAGCCACGGGACCGATCCTTTCCAAAATCTCGAATGGCCTGACAAACCTAGGGCTAAGCTTACCCTTCTTACCGAAACGCATCACCCCCTTCCAAGGCGAAACTCTTAAGAACACGTGATCACCTACTTCAAACTCTAGTTCGCGGCGATGGTGAGATGTATAACTGCGTTGTCTGTCCTGAGCTGTTTTGAGACGTTCCCGAATCAAGTCAACTTTTTGAGTAGTCAACTGTACCAACTCTGGTCCCAATAACTGTCTCTCCCCTACCTCATCCCAACATAGTGGCGTCCTGCACCTCCGTCCATACAATGCCTCAAACGGTGCCATTTTAATACTTGCCTGATAGCTGTTATTGTAGGCAAACTCAACTAAAAGTAAATGGCTATACCAGCTACCACCGAGGTCTAGTGTGCAAGCTCTCAACATGTCCTCTAGTGTCTGAATAGTACGTTCAGACTGCCCATCTGTCTGTGGGTGGTAAGCAGTGCTAAAATAGAGATCGGTACCCATGGAATTCTGGAAGCTCTTCCAGAATTTTGAAGTAAAATGTGGATCTCGATCGGACACTATTGATAATGGTACTCCATGCAACCTCACTATCTCATCTATATATATATATATATATATATATATATATATATATATATATTTGCACTAGCTCCAATAATGGTGCTGTAGCTCGGATTGGAAGGAAATGTGCAGACTTTGTCAACCTATCAACAATAACCCAAATAGTGTCAAAACTCTTGACTGTCCTCGGTAAGCTTACCACAAAATCAGTTGTTACATGCTCCCACTTCCACTGCGGAATCTCAAGTGGCTGAAGTGGTCCACTAGGCTTTTGATGCTCCGTCTTCACTCTCTGACAGACCAAGCAATGAGAGACAAATTCTGCTATATCCGACTTCATGCCGCTCCACCAAAAATGCTCTTTAAGGTCATGATACATCTTTGTTCCTCCTGGGTGGATAGAGAAACTAGAGTTATGAGCCTCTAACAATAATTCCTTCCTCAAGGACATATCTGCTGGTACACAAAGTCTCTTATGGAGCCAAACTACACTGTGCTCATCAACTCTGAACTCAGACTGTTTTCCATTATTAATGTTCTCGATAATGCGAACTATACCAGAATCTCCATCTTGAGCTTCCTTGATCCTGCTAATCAAGGTAGGTTGTACCTGCAATGCAGCCAAGTACTCTTCACCATCTTGCCATCTGATATCCAGATCCAGGTTCTTCATGTCTTCTAATAGTTGAGGTTGACAGGTGATAAGTGCTGCTAGGTTTTCTGTGCTCTTCCTGCTGAGTGCGTCGGCCACAACATTCGCCTTACCTGGGTGATAGTGAATCGTGCAGTCATAGTCTTTCAAAAGCTCCAACCAACGCCTCTGTCTCATGTTCAGCTCCTTCTGGGTGAAAATATACTTAAGACTTTTATGGTCAGTATATATCTCACAGGTCTCACCATACAAGTAGTGTCTCCATATCTTCAAAGCAAATATCACAGCTGCTAACTCAAGATCATGGGTGGGGTAGTTCTGCTCGTAAGGCTTAAGCTGTCTAGAAGCATAAGCAATCACCTTACCTTGCTGCATTAAAACACAACCTAAACCTCTCTTGGAGGCATCACTATATATCACAAAACCTCCAGAACCAGATGGTAAGGTTAATACAGGTGCAGACACCAACCTCTTCTGCAGTTCTTGAAAACTAGCTTCACACTCCTCATTCCAAACAAATCGGGTGTTCTTCTTAGTCAACTGAGTCAAAGGCATTGCTATTCTCGAAAAACCTTCTACAAATCGACGGTAGTAACCTGCCAATCCCAAAAAACTTCTCACTTCAGTAACAGTGCTAGGCCTCTGCCAATCAGTCACCACCGCAATCTTAGAGGGGTCAACAGCTATTCCATCCTTAGACACCACATGTCCCAAAAATGTAACTTGCTCAAACCAAAACTCGCATTTCTTAAATTTTGCATACAACTGGTTGTCCTTCAAAGTCTGTAAGATAATTTCCAGGTGCTCACTATGCTCCTCCTCTGACTTAGAGTACACCAAAATGTCATCAATGAAAATAATAACAAACTTATCCAAATACTGCCTAAACACACGATTCATCAGATCCATAAAAGCAGCAGGAGCATTAGTTAACCCGAAGGGCATCACTAAGAACTCGTAATGACCGTAACGAGTCCTAAATGCGGTCTTTGACACATCCTCTATCCTAACTTTTAGCTGATGGTATCCAGAACGTAGATCTATTTTTGAGAAAAACCTCGCTCCCTGAAGTTGGTCAAACAAATCATCTATACGCGGCAACGGGTATTTGTTACGTATGGTGATCTTATTCAACTCACGGTAGTCAATGCAAAGTCTCAACGTGCCATCCTTCTTCTTGACAAACAAGACAGGAGCACCCCAAGGTGAAACACTAGGCCGTATAAACCCCCTATCAAGTAGCTCTTGAAGCTGATCCTTTAACTCCTTCATTTCTGTAGGCGCCATTCGATATGGAGCCTTGGAAATAGGTGCTGCACCAGACACCAAATCAATCGTGAATTCAATCTCACGATCAATGGGTTTTCCCGGTAACTCCTCGGGAAACACCTCAGGAAAGTCACGTACTACCGGTACGTCTGATATCTCAACACCTCCATGATTAGTATCAAGGATGTGTGCAATGTAACCCTCACAACCCTTACAAAGCATACGACGAGCCGAAATAGCTGAGATAATAGACAACCCGCTAGGCTTTGAACCCCAAAACTCAAACTCAGATGAATCAGATAAACAGAAACGGACTCGCTTCTCAAAGCAATCAACTAAGGCATGATAGGATGCCAACCAATCCATACCCAAAATCACGTCAAAATCATGGATATCTAAGAGAACTAGATCCCCAGGAAGGTCCTTATCACAAATGTGGATCTTACAATTCCTCAATACTGACTTAACTACCACATAATCCCTAACAGGAGTACCCACGGACAACTCACAGTCAAGAGACTGGGGTTTAACCCCAAGGCGACGTGCAAACGAAAAAGAAACAAAAGAGTGTGTGGCACCAGAGTCAAACAATACATGCGCATCAATTGAGTTAATCTGAATCGTACCTGCCACCACATCCTTCGAACCCGATGCATCCTTAGCTGTCATGTTGAACACCCTACCGGTAGTCCTAGGTTTCTGCCCTCCAGTTGACTGACTCGTACTCTGCCTTGGGCCCGAGGCTGTACTCCCTGCAACAGAACCCTGCGGCCCAAATTTCCCTGATGCTGGAATAGGACAATCTCTGATATGGTGACCCTTCTGGCCACACCTAAAGCATGCTCCTATATCCCAATGGCAACTCTGGCCGCCATGTCGTTTATTGCACCTCTGACAAATAGGGTCGGAACCTGAAGATGGGGGCCTTTGAGCAAAGTTCTGACTAGAGCCCCTACTGAAATTACTCTGACCCTGACTCTGTCTCTGACCTTGGCCCCTCTGACCAAAAGAAATCGAGGAAAAAGTCTGTCTGCGCTTTCCATCACCCTGTGCCGTGTGTGGTTGGGATATTTTTGGACGGTCTCTCTTACCTACCTTGGCGTCCTTCTTCTCTCTATAGTCCCTAGCCTCAGCTTCGATAGTCTTCGCAATGTCAACGCACTGAACGTACGTGTCTATTGGAACTGGAACAATGCGCTGCCTAATGCTAGGCTTGAGACCCCAAGTAAACATTTGCACTCTATCCTTCTCGTTTGCAACCAATTGCTTACCATAACGAGACAACCGTGTAAACTTGACCTCATACTCAGCAACACTCTCGTTCTCCCCCTGCCTCAAGTTAAGAAAATCACGATACATTTGTTCTTTTACACTCCTAGGAAAATAGTGGTCGAAGAACAAGTCCTTAAACTGATCCCATGTCATCGCTTCGCGTTGTTCCACCGTTTTACTATCCTCAATAGTTTTCCACCAGTGGTCTGCTTCCCCGTCTAGCTTATACACTGTGAGTTCTATCTTTTCCTCATCAGTGCAACCCATAGGCCTAAATACTTTCTCAAGTCGAGAAATCCACTTCTCTGCCACAATCGGATCGTCTGTACCTGCAAAAGGTTCTACGTTCTTCTTGTCAAACTGCTCTAATAAGCTACGAGTCTGAGCCTGCCCGTGATTAGGATTCGGATTCAGGTTCGGCTGATTCTGTTGATTTAGCTGAGCTTGTTGGTTTGCCAGTAACTGAGTCAGCTGAGCTTGCTGATTTGCCAGGATAGTTAGAAGATCTGGCGGATTCTCATTCCCTGTGACGTTTTGACGCTCCGCATTTCGATTGTTGGCTCGCCTATTATTACGACCGCTTGCCATTACTACAAAAGAAAAACTAGAATCAGATACTAACTAGGACAATAAACTTAAATCTACCCATCCTACCCATCTCACAACTTATCTGATCCTAAGCATATAAGTCTACAGGTGTTTAAACCTATAGCTCTGATACCAACTGTAACGCCCCGAATTTTCGGAGCGTTAATATCAAATAAACAAAGTCAGAAAACCTCAAATTTCCAAAAGTCTCCAAAATAGGTTATTCAGAGCATCTAATCAGAAAATCTCCAATTTACACAATTAAATGTCAAATAGACCTAAACAGTAATTTAATCCCGAATTTACTCCTACAAGGAGTTCCAAATGAAACATCGAAATCCAAATATTTCCTCTTATTATAATTTCTAAAAACAAATAATCAAAGTAGCTTTGAGATTAAACCGCTAGCTCTCAGTCAAATTGCTATGCCCATAATCCAATCCCCTCTACTGATCACCTGAAAGTAAAATAATAAGGGGGGTGAGCCAAATGCTCAGTAAGGTCGCTCAACGGACCAATCAAAATGGGATACAAAGGTATCTGAGAAAACAAGATCGGACGTACAGAATTTTAACATAACATATACGAACCAGAATTGTCAAAATACAAAATATGTTTCGTAGAAAGACAAAATTTCAAAATGTATTCTTATTTAGAAACTGACACTAGAGAGCCATTCAGAATAAGGTCACACATGCCATCACTGGCACGTGGAACCAAGTTCAGAAAATAAGATCGCGATCTCTAGCTCATTCTACTGCGCTAGCCCACGTTTCAATCCACGTGAGTAAGTCAGAAGCAGAAAGTCACGTACACTGTGACATGGCTCATAAAATTTGTCACCATATATCAAATAAAACGGGCAAAACACCAACAAGACGACGTAAACTTCTAAGTCAGATACATTAAGCAGCACAAGACTCGTGCCAAATTTCACTTATAAGTTATGCCAAGTTGTGGCAAAATTTAACGGATACGCACAAAAAATTCAAATCGAGTGTTTAGATAATTTCCGAATAAATTTTTCAGAAATCAAACAATAGAATTTATTGACTAAACTTATGAAAATCAAAGTATAGATAATTCAGGAATAGACATGGTAAAACATATACCACGCCTATAAGTCAGGGACAATGGTCATGCATAACATGTAGAATTTGGGCAGAGGAACAATTAGAAACAAAAATGGCTTTAGAACCCTCAAAAGCATCAATATTCAAGGCCCCACGTGGCTGGATAACAGTTGAGAAATTGATATGGTACAGTGAATAGTGATTGTAAAAATATGGATAAAGTAATCATGATGTAATCATAAGCTCAATGACGAGTCAAAGACTCCAAAAACAAATATTATAGTGTGAGAAATTCATCTCACTCAGCAAGGAATTTCAGAAATTGAACTGCAGCAAATCGCAGTACTGGCACGAAGAACTAGACAGCAAGAACATCATGGTATTTCAGTCAAAACAATACACTGGTGGTACAAAAATCGATAAAGCAAATACAACATCTGAGGACTCCAAACGAATATGCACAATAAAGGCACGGAGACCGTGACAGCAATAGACATCGAAAAATTCAAACGAAGATGGACAGTGACGGCACAAAAATTAAGACAGCCGGATTAACGAATTAAACCATTAAATGAATGATCGATCCAACGCTGATTCGGATTTCGAAAAAAAATAAACCCTTACCTCTGATCGTGATTAAACCCAAAATTTGATTTCCTCAATTCAATTGTATCAAAGCCCTAAAAATTGACAAACCCAAAGGTTTCAAATCATATTCAAATGACAACGAAATTCGTAAACTACTACAATCCCAAATCAAAAATCAATTTAAATTCTTACCTCAAGCAATTTGTCAAAATTCCAAGAAGTCTCTTCCTAAGGATTCCTTGGAGGCTCTTCTGAATTTTGGTGTGCTCTTAAGGTTCCTAGAGAATATATAGTACGTAAATTATCAATAACCTAAAAGAACAATTCTTATATTCCTAAAACAAATAGAATTTCAAAATACCCATTACGTCCCAAACTCTTTAATAATTTTTTTTACGCATTTAAATATGAGGGGTCTAACAGCACATCAGCAAC
The DNA here is from genome assembly GCA_033070095.1 of Escallonia herrerae. NCBI lineage: Eukaryota > Viridiplantae > Streptophyta > Magnoliopsida > Escalloniales > Escalloniaceae > Escallonia > Escallonia herrerae. The sequence goes on along the minus strand of JAVXUP010003394.1, from coordinate 32,809 downwards.
AAATATCCTGAACGGCTTCACAATGTATATGCAAACCATCCGACATTCAAGACTGACTTTAATACATGTGTGAAGAAATCGTTGACGGTAGACGTGTTCGAGGAGAGGTGGGCCAAGTTAATGGATGATTACCATTTGCACAATCATGAATGGTTACAGTCGTTGTATGAGATCAAGACACAGTGGGTCGGTGCCTACACCAAGAAGTTTTTTGCAGCCGGAATGACTACGACCTCGAGAAGCGAAGGTATGAATGCATTCTTTGATGGGTACGTAGGCCATTCTTCAAGTATAACAGAGTTCGTACTAGAGATGCAGAAAGCCCTTGACAAGCAATTTTTCCTTGAGAGAGAAGCCGACGCGGCTACAGTTTACAGAGAAAGAGCCATAGTAGTTTTTTCACCTTTGGAGGCTCATGCGGCTCAAGTCTATACCAAGGAAATGTTTAGACAGTTTCAAGAGGAACTACTAAAGTCGAATCAATATAGCATGACAAAGTTGCACGAGTATTCCACCAGAGTGATCAAGGTTTATGCTTTGACAAATGTGACGAATTTTGCCAATCCGTGCTCTTCGTCGGCTCCGAGGAGCAGAAGACATTTTACCGTAGCAGTTTGTATGGACACCGGGTTAGTTAATTGCAACTGTCAACTGTTTGAGCATAAAGGTATACTTTGTCGACACGCGTTGAGGGTATTTAGCGCCAAGAATGCTCGTGAAATCCCTCCACAGTATATCTTGGAACGGTGGACGAAGGAAGCCAATAGAGTCCACGGTCACATTCCTTACGTGCCCAATGTTTCAGTTGATTTCGAGCAATCTGAGACGCTGCGATATAATCACCTTTGTAACATCATGCACGGTTTATCATTGGATGCAGCGTCAACATTTGATGGGTACAGGTATCAAGTTGAAGCAGCCGCACGGGATAAGGCTAACCTTGCACAGTTTAGGATGGCATTACCAGAAAGACGGGACACTCCGACTAGTCGGACGACTCCAGCCGGTAGATTCAATCGAGCTTCACAGCCAGTCATTGACGGCACTAGCTTGCAAGGTGAGGAGGACGACATTTTTGATCCGATTATTTCTCAAACAAAAGGGCGAAAACGAGCAATACGCATGAAGAATCCGATTGAAGAAGCAACGGGTCAAAAAAAATTATGAAAGTGTGCGTTGTGTAATAAGATGACTGATCATGACAAGAGAAACATTAGGGTTAATGTTTCAGTTGTATAAATTGAACTTTTATAATGTTTAAATTTGTGATTTGGTTTGTGGAATCATAGCTTCCGAAAAATTACGTAATTTTTTTTGTCATTTTTTTTTGCTCATTGAACCTTAGGCGTGCTAGTTAGCTCATTTGTATCAATTTCGGAAAAAATCGAGACACGTTATTTTTTGGATTTTCCTAGGAAGGGCCTGATCGGGCACACTTTAGGGCCCAATTCATAACTTCCAAAAAATTACGTAATTTTTTTTGTCACTTTTTTTTTGCTCATTGAACCTTAGGCACGCTAGTTAGCCCATTTGTATCAATTTCGAAAAAAATCGAGACACATTATTTTTTGGATTTTCCTAGGAAAGGCCTGTTCGGGCACACTTTAGGGCCCAATTCATAACTTCCGAAAAATTACGTAATTTTTTTTGTCACTTTTTTTTGCTCATTGAACCTTAGGCACGCTAGTTAGCCCATTTGTATCAATTTCGGAAAAAACCGAGACACGTTATTTTTTTGGGTTTTCCTAGGAATGGCCTGTTCGGGCACACTTTAGAGCCCAATTCATAACTTTCGAAAAATTACTTAATTTTTTTTGTCACTTTTTTTTTACTCATTGAACCTTAGGCACGCTAGTTAGCCCATTTGTATCAATTTTGAAAAAAAAAACCGAGACACATTAATTTAATTTCAAACCTTAATATCCAAAATCCAACAATAGTAATAATAAACACATATGAACGTCTACTACATCTCAGGATAATGGTAAGGAAGGCGTCTAGCTACACCCTTTTTCAGCTCCCAGGCTATCCTATATCTAAACGTCAAGGCATCGTTTTGAGACCACGTTTCATATTCGAGCACATCTGAGCGAGCTATGTAGTCCATGTACTTGAGGACGTAAATCCCGCAATCATGACTGTTATATTGCTTTGGTCGGTTTTCTATCGTCACGACCGTCCAAGGATCTATCATGGTTTTGCTCGTGATGGCTTCCCCCTTAAAATGTCGACATGCTAGTGGAATAATAGTAGTCTGCATCCAACAATAAAAAAGGTTATCAAGCCTATGTAACAAGAAGAATAGACTATGAGCGAAGGTCAAGATATAAACTAACCACCGCATTGATGTACGTGGAGTACATCTGCGCCAGCTATTAACCAGGTCCGTCTTCCCTTAGGCTATCGTATATGTGGACCACTTTATTCTCTGGAAAGAGAACTAATAGGAAGAAGTGGCTTGCATGAAGAGCAGGTAGCATGATTAGGTTCGCATCAGCTGCGTGACATTGATAGTCCGCGTTCAAGTAGGAAAGCACGTTTGCAGATGGTCGCCATTCACCCTTGCTTGTCCCTCGCAGGGGTTATAATTTAGCTCTCTAACACGCGACAGATCTATATAAGCGTCAATGAGAAAATTTAAAATATCTGTGTTCGGCGCCAACAGTCTTAGATCTGAGTGAGCTAGGAATGAAGCAACAGGAAAGTCTGCTGTAGCGATTGGCTCATGCCCAAAGTAGTGCCGGTCGATCCAATCCCTTTTGGCCGAACTCAATGGCTTCGTCGGTTGTCCTTTATCCGACCGGATGCTTGGGCGCGATGCCTGGATTCCTACTTGGGTCACTTGAATCTGGGGCTGAGAGTCGTACGCGTCAGGAGGCAAGCGAGTAGACGGCTCCCACACCTGACTCTGGGGCTGATGGTCGTACGCGTCAGGAGGGAAGCGAGTAGACGGCTCCCACACCTGACTCTGGGGCTGATAGTCGTACGCGTCAGGAGGGAAGCGAGTAGACGGCTCCCACACCTGACTCTGGGGCTGATAGTCGTACGCGTCAGGAGGCAAGCGACTAGACGGCTCCCTTTGGTAACCCCGGTACGCAAGACTAAAGTTTTGAACTTCAGTCTTGTACCTCTCAATGGACCTCTTGAGATTGTCAGGAGCCTGCGCGACAAACCAGTCAAACCCCTCCAGCTGCTTGAACACCTCAGTGCCCTGGTCAACCTAAAAAACATGCATACAAAATATGGCTAATCATTTCAGGCATGGTAGATAAGGTGCGCAAATAAAAATTGAAACAACACTAGCATGACTTACAATGTTCAATGCCCAGAACTGGTCATAGATCTCACGTGGCGCATACGATGTCTTCCTCGCCTGGGAAGGGCGATTCACCCTCGTGCGCGTCACCTTGAGAAACCATTACAGGTACTCCTCAGTGCTGATGCTGTCGGCCTTCAGCGATACAAGGCTATCATATGTTTCTTGCCAGGTATTCCACTGTTGCACCTCGTCGCTCAACAAATTCAAGGCATCAGGCACCTCGAAGTTCGGCCCTCGACCACTCCTGTATGGCCGCATGTCTACAGCGGGTTTTGGTATCCCTTGTAGACAGCCAGCTTGCCTCATAGCTCGATCGGGCATCTGAAACTCACATACTTCGAAGTGAATAAGCGGCACCCGAACCAAACCTGCCAGCACGTACGACACCGGAAGTTGCCAACACCACTCATCCAACCGATGCATCACCTTGCTATATGGCTGCCACGTCACCTGGGATGCATTGAGTATCTCTAGTTCCCCCCGATAGAACTTTAGATGGTGGTGCGGGTCTACCCGTCTTCTCCGGTTGGTCGTAGGCCCCCAGGCCCACACCCTAGGCCACGTCTCATCGGAATATTCCCGCGGTTGTGGACGACCCATGGGTAGCCTCTCGTAAGACCAAACCTGTGAATGCAAACATTATCTGGAATTAGCACATTAAGGCTAGAATATATTGACACGTCAACCAAGAAAATAAATGCTCAAACCTGTAATAGAGTGAGGCAGGCGGCAATGGACTTGGCACCCTTTCTCGTAGCTTTGTGCAGTGCTCGATATAGGTGCGCAAGGACAGCTGAACCCCACGAATACGAGTATACCTCCTCAAGATCCTCCAAGAACACCATATACTTCGGATGCACCGTGTTTTTCGAATGCGTCGGAAGTAATATGGCTCCAATAATATACAGAAGGAATGCTTTCGTATACGTCACGAAATCGTGAGGAGTGTATTCATCCGGTAGCACGCCATACTGCTCTCTCAGCCATTTAAGTTTGATGCCGTTCGTTGTAAGAGCTTCCCTCGGAATTCCCGGGAAATACTGCCTAGCCATCTTCGCTATGGATGCAGACGTTTTGCTCGAAGTAATGGGTTTGCCGTGACATGGGATTCCAAGTATAAATCCGACGTCCTCTAATGTAATAGTCATTTCACCAAACCGGAAGTGAAATGAGTTCGTCTCGCTCCTCCATCGTTCAACTAGAGCGGATATAAGGCAATCGTCGTGTCGAGACCAAATCCCGAGATCGGTGAACATAGATAAATTTTGACGGTGTAATAGTTGTATTTGTTCCTCGTTTAGTACCCACTCATCAAGGTGACTTGTGCTTTGAATTGTTTCCAAAACACCCCTATCGACACCGTCAAATACGTGCCTCGCGACGTGGTCATCGTCATCGTATAGGATTGATGTATCATGAGGTCCGGCGTTGAAATCCATATATCTAAGAACAAAATATAATCGTAAACCAACTTAGTATCCATAATATTTACATTCCAAAACTATAAATGGATCTTTAACCTAGCTTACCAACGCATTAGCAATAGTAATTATCTCATTATTTCAATGTATTAAAATAATTCCTCACTTCTCACAACTCCGAACGCTTAATTACGCTAGTTCCCTAAAATTTAGCGCCAACGTGGTTATTTAGCAATATACCGTCTGATGGCCGCTACAGCCCCAACACCTCAAAATCGCTTTAAAACTACTTTTTAAATGTATTACGTCAATTATATACCAAATATTTCCTTTATCAAATTTTAAAGGGGATGAGTTACCAAAACACCCCCAACTTAAGCAAAATACCCCCTGGCAGCTATCGACCTAACAAACATCTCAGAACAAGGGTAAAATAACTTTTCGGGTGTCTTACACTCCTATTATTTCCTCCAGTTGTGTTACAATGTTCAATTACCAAAATATCCCCAATGAGCGGCAAATTACCGAAATGCCCCCGCGGGTTCATTATCACCCTAACGCCCCAAACCAGCTTCAAAACAACATTTCAGGTGTTTTACTTACATTTCTGGACTAGAAAGTCCTTTGAAAAACTTAACACCGTAAAATTACCAAAAGACCCCTCTCGGGGTGGCAAATACCAAAATGCCCCTGGCAGCAGAACGATCTCAAAAGTGCATTGAAATGCTATTTTAAGCTTCCCGAATTCATTCTTGATCTAAAAAGTATTTTACGGACTTTTCGCCCAAAAATTCCGAACCGGTGTCCGGATCGAGCGCTTAAAAGCCCGTTCGGCCAAAAAAATAGCTAACAACTTCGGAATGGCCCAAAATCCTGGGGGATGGAACTTCCCAACATCCTAGGGTTCTCATAAAAGTTTCGCGCGAAATCGCGCTGGCTTGATATTTTAAATTACAGTGCAAAGTTACAAGGTTCCCCGTATCAGTTAACCCCTTTCCAGTATTTGAAAAAATCTGAAATTTTTTCCTGATATAGATCTTTTAAAAGTAACTAGGGTCTCTTTTTTTCACTTTGGCAAAATCTAGCTCTAGCTATTTTTTATAAATTCGTGAAAAATCCTAATTTAGACGCCCTAAAAAATCGCTATTTTGGAATCTATAAATGTAATACCGCTCATCCGATCTCTGATTGATCTGATTTTTGTTTCCTTCAATTTGTATTTTTCGTTATCTTTGATTTGAGTCTACAATGACTATTTTTGAACTTTGAAATTAACATTGAATTGAATTACAAGAAAACCCAAAAAATACTTACTTGTTTTGACTTGATATATTTAAAGAAAAATCCACCGATCTTCTAGCGGTTATCACCGAGCTTCTAGCGTAAAATTTTTTTGTTTGTATTGTTGTAGGTGAGATATGGAGTACGAAGATAGTTGGTAAAGATGATGGAGGGTGGAAGAAAAGTGGAAGAAAGGGTTCGGGGAGGAGAGTTTATAAAGAGAAAAAAGCGAAGGAAAGAGAAGAAAAAAGACAGAAAAAAAATCCGTGAGTGACCACGTGGCATCATCACGGGAGGGCGAAGGGGGGGCCATGGGGAAGGGGGCATCACGGGGGGAAGGGGGGGCCATGGAGGGGGCATCACGGGGGGGGGACGCCACGTGGGGTGGGGGTGGGGGGGACCGCAACACATTGTTGCGGTTGGCATGCCAACCGCAACAAAGTGTTGTGGTTGGGCATGGTAGGGGGACGGGGCCACGTGGCGGGGGAAGAGGGGGACGGGGACACGTGGCGGGGGAAGGGGACCGGGGGACCGGGGGAAGGGGACCGCAACACTTTGTTACGGTTGGGGGCATGGGGGGCCATGGGGGAGGGGAGGACGGGGGGGGCCATGGGGGGAAGGGGAGGCCACGTGGCGGCCGAGGGGAGGACGGGGGAAGGGGGGCCATGGGGGAAGGGGGAAGGCCACGTGGCTGCCGAGGGGGACACCACGTGGGTGAAGGGGGGCCAACCGTAACTCTTTGTTACGGTTGGGCAGGGGGTAGGGGGTGGGGGGAGACGGGGGAAGGGGGAGGGGGGCCATGGGGGGAAGGGGGTCCATAAGGGGAAGGGGGGAGGGGGGGCCATGGGGGAAAGGGGTCCATGGGGGGGCGCAACCGCAACACTTTGTTGCGGTTGTGTATTTACTCTAAAAAATACCAACCGCTACTCTTTGTAGCGGTTTGGTGGAGAAATTTTATTTCTCCACCGGTGGGTGTGGATCGGCTTCCTATATATATATATATATAGTATAGATGACTAAAAACAAAACAACAATCTTCTCTCTCTCACACACACACAGACGCGCGCGCGCACGGTTATCGCGTCGGTCACATAAGCTCGATTGTCCAGTCAGATAAGATCGCCACAGGCGATAGATCAAGGAAATAAGAGCTGGGATAGACCCGCATTCGTGCGCATCGCCCGAGCACCACCGGTAACGCGGTGGCCGTTGGGGGAGTTGTAGACACCCACATCAAACATCTCTGTCCATGCCCCTTCTAAATCAAAATTAACGGGTTTCAGTTTTAATTGGAGGGAAGGTTTGGCGACGACTGTGGTGGTGCTCAATGCACCGGCGACGGCTACTCTTTGGTCGTGATGGGTGTGCCAGCGACGACGAGGACATATTGTATTTGATGGTGGTAATGCGATGAGATCTAGGCGTGTAGTATGAGCGGCGGTGATGATGCCACTACGCAGGAGTTGTGGTGGTGGTGATGTCAAGTTGTGGTGGTACTGGTTGCGCCGGCGACGGCTGGTCTTGGGTCGTGGATGGGTGCGACGACGAGGCCAGATCGGTGAAAACAAATTGCATTTGATGGTGGTATGTGATTGGCTGGTGGTGGTGATGCTGATCTGTTGTGGGTGCAGCCGCGGCATTGGTGATTGTTGTGGGTGATTCGGGATGCTGTTTGGTGATGATGTGGTTGTGGTGGTGATGCAGCGGTGGTTGACCCTGTTGCGGTGTTCCGATGAGGTCGTCGGTTACTGGGTGGTGATGAAGTCAGAATCTTGCATCGGTAGTGAGTTGTGTGAACAAATGGTGGGTTTGGGGTAGTTGTTTAGTGGCTATGGTGGTGGTGGTGGTGTGTGTGTGTGTGTGAATTAAAGAGAAGTGAGATAGAAGGGCGAGAATTAAGACGTCAAAAGGATGGACACTCTTATGTTCTTTTTTGACAGTCCTACTGATTTGATATATTTTTTAGAAGGTAAGTATTTCTTTTGCACACTTTCAAAATTAGATACTAAAATCGTACTGAACATAAAGTTGATGGTATAATTTTTAGATTTGTTCCAAAAAAAGAAATGTGCCAACAATGGTATTAAAACACAAGTATCAAGAAAACATAAGAAGTAGACGTCGATGAAATGTTATGGAACGGATGCAAGCAATGAATTAACGAGGATGATGGTTATGAAACTCACATAGTATGGTTTGAAGTGCATCTAAACACTAAGCCTGATTTGTTACGGGTTTTGAGGTGGCCAACACGATTACATATTAATATTCTAATGCTAGTCGATCTTACAGGCAACTAATAATATTCTAATGCTAGTCGATTTTACAGGCGTATAGTCGTTATGTCAACGTTACACACTGCATCACCATTATTTACCGTTGTTTGCCGTTACCGAAAGAAACTGTTGAATCTGCTAAGAATGACGTTAACATGAAGAGATAAGAAGAGTAGAATAAAAGGAAAGAAGGTGGCGACGTGGCTTGAAAAGACGAGGAAGAAGGTGAACAGTAGCAGAGATCTTGAAATCTGTTGACAATTACTGTGGCTAACTTTTGAGTTTATGTTTAGTTGGGTTATGCTCTAGAAATCATCATGGGCTTGGAGATTGGACCTTTGATTAATATTTGAGAATGTATTATATTTGGACTTTGATTTTGTTTGGTTCAATGCTAAATATGAGCTACGGTTATCTGAAAGTAAAGACTCGGACTATAAGTTTCATATCTTTGAATTTTAATCATTTGTTAACGTTTGAAAAAAAAAAATTACAGTGGCGGTAACCGAATCTCATTATATAACATCAAATACTCCTGATACCGTTACACCGCGACCACGACCGTTACCTATCCCAAAACTGCCATTTAAAACCATGTTGTAGACATACACTCCATTTTTGTAGGTTTTGTTTTAAATTTTAGTCCAATCTAGTTAGCATATTCGGATGGGCTTAACCCAGAGTTCAATGGTCTAGTTTACCTGTACACTCCTCATATTTGCATTGTCGCACCAATCTCGATGTTAGTTGGCATGTTTATGACCATTATTTTACAATTTCTTATGGTTATAGCATGTCAAAGGAGGCGCACTCAATCTACCTTGGTGAATGATAATTACTCATCTTGAAAAACCAAGTCGTCAACTTATTAAGAGAGGCGTGTAGTTTAGCTTTCCATCACGAGAAACACCACCACCACTAATTGCTGCTGTAAATTCTCATAACCTCCTACTCCGTCGCCATCAACACATCCTGCTGCTCTTTAAGGAATGTTGTCGTCTCAATTACAGAACTGCCTACAGTCACATACACACAGACACGCAAGCACACACACTTTGGTTGATATTCATCTCTAGAGAAAGCTAGATTGATTGAGTTCACCACTGGTCACACGCGCGTCGTGCACACACTTTGATTGATTTTCATCCACAGGGACAAAGATTGATTAACTCCCTATAGTCACACACTCACGCGCGCACACACAAACATACATAGATTGGTTTCATCCACTATCATGCGCACACACCGATTGAATTCAGACCCACACACATGCACAAGTATACACACTTAAGTTCAAAACCACACTCACACAAATTTAAAAGATGTACGCACTGTGTGTAGGAGTGTGCATAAACGTGTGAGTGCAGAAGGCAGAAGATTGAAGGTGGGCGTGTTTAGGGTAAGTATGTAAATTTCAAAACGTTCTATTCGGTGTATGTGTTATGATGATATCTTTTTCGAGTTGTTCACCGTATTTGTGTTTTGCAGACACAAAAAGTTAATTATTATTGGGTTTTACTATACATATCTTATGCTATTGATTGACACAAAACTTGTGCGATTAATTCCTGTTGTATGACGTGTTTATATATTCATATTCGCCAATTGGCTAAGAAATCAACATTCTTTTATCACATCCACAACATAAAGGGAATAACCTGGGACAACCTACAATTAAAGAAACACGCAAAACAAATGCCAAACAATAAAAAAAAGTACCAAAAAGTGCACAAATATACTTCTCATTGTATGGTTTGATCCATATATTGAGACCTAATAGACCACGTTCTTTTATCAAGAGGAAGAAAAAAAATAAAAGAAATATTTGTAAATGTGAAGAATACACGGGGGGAGAAGTCACCTCTTTTCTTCTTATTTTCCTCCCTCCCTCACGAACAACCCCTCTCCTTTTTCTTTTCCTCCCCTCGTTCTCTCTTTCCTCCTTTTCTCCTTCCTTTTTTTTCTCTTCCTTTTATACTTGACTAGCGAACGTGGCATGCAAGATGCGCATGCAAAATCAAAGTTATCAATATAAATTTTTTGAAAAAAGTAAATATTACGTATAAGTATCTATCATCACATTCGATAAAACGACTGTAAAAATAAAAATATAATATAATATTCTTATATCATGCTTGATATTATGATTTTCATAATATTAACCATTATTTTTGGATGTATCTTGACTACATATTTGGGATGAATTATGATTACATTTTTTGTAATGATTTTCAAATTTTAAAAACCAAAATTGACATCTTATGTAGTTATTTAGTATTTAAGATTTTTATTTTTATGTCACTTTTTGGGAAAAAAATTAGAATGCCACTTGTCACCATTTAAATAGACAGTTACGTAACACCAAAAAAAGGTGTTGCATCGAACAATGTTTTCCCTTAATAACTACTCCGTATATATGATCCTAATTTCGTTAGGTAGTAATTGAGATAATTAGGAGTAACCAAAATTGTTCCAAATCAGATATACTTTTAGTGTTTCCTTAATATGTGACATTTACTTGGTATTGTTGAGTGATTCTAATTTCATGTGAACGCAGACTTCCGTATCTTTCTACTCATGTAAGGTAAGCCTAAATCAAATTTCAGAGGAGAGAGGCAAGCTTCCAAAGTTGGCATATGTGTGCTATTATGTTAGACAGTTACCGTAAGAGGTGTACCGGCTGCTACATCCACTTCCAAAAAAATAATTCCTCTGCTGAACTAGCTGCTACTCCTTCCTCAGGTCTATATAGAAGTTTTTTAGGACCCTCTTGATTTATTAGTTTGAGAATTCTGAGTCCCTTTTGGACTCAAAGTACTCATTTTGAGAGATTTCTGCAATCATTTGGTATTCATGCGCTAGGTTGTTCTCAGTCTCAAGGTAATTCATCATCTAAACATCTAAATGGTTCTCGAGTTCTTGTTCAACGAGCAATATCTTAGGGTAGGAAGATACATGTAATTTGATTGGTTGTTCTAGTTTTGAGGTTTGTGTGTCCGATTGGCTATTGAATCTCCACCCCAAAAAGAATTATACATGTAGCATGCATGATAGAGCTTTAGAAGTCGTAATCTGCATTCTTGAGAATTGATGCAAGCAGTCTTTGGTTGATTTCAACGATAAAGCAGATAATTTGTGGTAGAACACCTTCACGACATTGTTTGTGGTGCAAAACGGTGGTTCCACTTGAGCTCAGAACAAAATATAATCGTTTTGTGTTTCAACTAATCCAAAATTTTGTTTAACACGAAGAGAACGCAAAGTCCCGTCTATGGTCACGTTGTCAAGACTAGTTAAATATAACATACTTTGACTTTAACAGTCTATTAGGTGGCCATCTTGCTTCACAAGGATGGTTCCACTTGAGCTTCATGTTCACTAGTGTGTTTAGCTCGTATTTGCTGTAGACAAAAACTATTTAACAATGACAACGGTTCAAACCTAGTGGTAAGAATTCGCGTCTCTCCATCGCCAATATGGCTTTTTTGGTTGTTGATAAGGACAACAGTTCGGAGGTTGAAGCCATCACACGCAACTTTAGATTACTGGCACCATATCAAACATCGCGAAGCGAGGAGTCATCTAGGTTTAGCTTGCCCTCCTCACCATTCAAAAGATATACCTTCGCTTGCCAAGAATGACCGTTGTCGAATCCTCGGCAGAAAGTCGCTAAAGATTTTCGCGAAACTACACTTTTTTTTGGTTTGACTTTTGACTTTTTTTTAGTCAAAGAAAACAGCGTGATGTTTTCTAGAATTTTCAGAATGTGTTTTGGTTTGAGTGGGGTCAATTCTGGTGCAATTAAGGAAACACAAAAAGAAAAAAGAAATAGGAACTTCTCAAAGACCTCAGTCCAAAGGGCCCAATGTTGGCCCTCAATATAGTGTTTTGGATCAATTCCAGAGAGCTCTTGGCCCGTTTGGAATGGGCCCACAAGGATGCTCCATTACACTCTCCAGCCCAATATTATATCTCTTTCCTCAGCAGAACCAATTTTTTTTTTTAATCATGGACTGAGGCCTCCTGCAAAAGTCCATTGTTCGATGGGCTATTCGATAATCCGATTCCCGGCCAGTTGTTTGATCGGTTTATATTGGGAGATTCGGTTAGTGGGTACCAATTCGACAACTCCTCCATTTTCACCATATAGACTACGATTTAGTAGCGAGCACTCGATGACTTTTTCCTTATTTTTATGTAGGTAGCTGCACAATAATTAGCTTTGGAAGCTGATCTCTTGCTCGCGTTGACAACTGAAGTTAAGTTGTCAGTGTAATCTGGTCGTTCATCCATTGCGAATGAACGACCTGATCACTATTTTGTTTTAATTTTTTTCTCTCGCTAACCCTAATATGGGATCGACATCTGTCCCATAATGAGACCGACGATGAAGTTTACTTCCAAAGTAAAGGGAATTTGAGCCGCCCATTTCGACGGTGTGGACTGTCAGATCACAACTTATAACAATTTAACTTAAGCTGAGACATCTCTCATTTTCTATTTTGCACTAAAAACTATTTCAAAAGTTTCTTATAGTTGAAATGAAAAATACCGAGGCCATGAAATAAACCAACACTAAAAGACGTCTGAATTTCTATCTACACTTATTTTGCTAAAAGTTGAGTAAGCCAAAAGAGGGTGTATTGAGTTTTAACCAAATGATGTTATTATGCTTATGAAAAAGAAGTAACCCGTGAAATTTGTGGAAAATGTGGAGTAATTAAATGGGAAAAAAGTAACCTAAATAGTCGTCCGATAATATCATTGGTAGTAATTTGAACTTAATACTTTTATGCCAAGAGTTATATTTCACATAATTAAATTATTTCGACCATCTCTCCACTTTCCAATATATTTTAAACAAACTACCTCTTATAAAATGCCAACCGCCCATGCCCGCTGCAGCAAAATCATTGTACGCTTGAATTTTATGATTGAAGCCTTTCTTTTGTTTTTGAGTTCAATTTGGTTGTTTGTTTAATTAAAACACATTTTTTGTACAAAAATAAACACCCTTTATATCATATATGACTCCTTAAGAATTTCATATTGCATCTATTGCATTTACTTAATCAGTTATGAAGAACAATATTACTTATTCACATGGTCATTTATAGCAGATTGTCATACTAATTTTTAATTACGTAAACTTACCAATTAACCCTAATGTTTGGTAGAACATCAGTGAGTAAAGCACTTCTGCATTCGGCTAAGAGGGATTTGATTAAACATATTGAATGTACTATAGTTATAACTATGCATGGCAACATCAAAATTACCCTACAAAATAAGTGGAGCCCCTAACCGCTATTAAGAGCCCATTTGAGATTAATTAAAAAAAACAGATTCAGCTTAAATCTTAATAAGTTTTCAAAATCTGATTTAATCAGAATCAGTTTGCTGCTTGACAAAAGTAATTATAAACTAGATGAAATCTATAAAAAGTGTTTGGATAAAAAGTATTTAAATCAGTTTCACTATGACAAATGACCATAAATGACACTCAATAAATAATTTTCTAATATCCAAGTAACGTTAACATAACTTTTATTCGTAAATAACTATACAATAGAAGAAAAGATTACAAGATAAAAAGATAGAAAAACTTACAAAAATGGTGTAGAGGAAGAGGGTGGTTGTATCCCTCTCTGTATTTTGGCCGTAAGAAAAGAGTAGCAATAGGAGAAGAGATAAACTTAAAAAACTATCTAATTAATTAAGGGGTATGAAATGTCTTTTTGTAAAAAATATGGGGTTAGGATGGTAAATTAGAAGGTCAAATCTGATTATGAAAAAAGTGATTATTTCATAATCCTCACTTTTGAAGATTATGGATTAAATCAGTTTTTAGCTTTTGGAGATGGATTAAATCTTTTAATCTCTTTTGCCAAATACCCACAAACCTGATTTAATCTAGATTAAATCAGGTTTGGCCATCCCATAATCAATCCCAAACACCTTCCAAGTGTAGCGGTTAGTGTACAAAATATACAATCTGAGCCATCCACAACCTCTAGTGGATGGCCAGATCACCGGTGGAGAAATAGTTTTTTCTCCACAAAGGAGATGTAAACGGTCCAGATTTATTTTTTGCATTTTTTTTTGTCGTCCGCTACATACATAATGTAATCGTCCGCTACATCATGTAACAGACAATACTTTTGACAATAATATTGTTCGCTATATAATGTAGCAGACTACGAAATCTGGCCCGTCCATCGGGATCCGGACGGTCAGATCGCACGAACAACTTAATATAATTTAATTATGTTCTTATTTTTTTGTGACTTGTCTTAGAAAAAAAAAGTATATTTGATGTTTGCAATTGTGATCGGTTCATTGTTTGGAAATCTTCCTTTTAATCTCCTAGATTGAAAAGATATTTTTGTATCCATCGGTAATGATATTTGTCATCTTATTTTAAAATTCAGAGGTTCTTTTAACTAAAAATACAAATGGTTTTTTATATGTTGATTGAAATGTTTATTGTGTTATGAAAATTAATGTTTTTTTTTATGTTGTTTAAAAATATTAATGTGGCATAATGATTTTATTGTGCGTAGGTCATGAATATTATTCAGTGTTGAAAACTTTCATTTCTACTCTATCTACTACTATTATATACTCGATTTGTTTTTGGCCAAAAACATATCAATAATGGATAAGTCTCGCAAGTAATATGAACATGGAAAATAAGAATTACAAAAGATGGATTGTTGTGCATCTCAATAGTAATATTGATTTGGGTGCGTCTCAGAATCCAAAAATGTCCATGGAGGATGAACCCACCAAACATGGAGCAAAATTCGGAACAGAATACGAGCAGTTATTGAAGAAGAACCGCCAATGTGAAATGTAAAGCGCCTGATCTTTAACTGAAATAAGTGAAGAGATTTTCAGTTCTAATTCGTGCCATATTTAAGCCTTATTTTCCCCCCATTTTTTGGTGCATATTTAACCCTTTTTTTTTTGTTCTTTTTTGTTTTTGTGTTTTCAACAGTTTTTTTCTTCACTAATTTTTCACATCTAAATTTTACTTTTTTGCTTTTTTTTTCGGCATATTCAAGTTTTTTTTTCCAGTTTTTCAATATGTTAATTGCCTACTAACCCAAAAATGCGCGACATAAACATTAACCAAATTAAAAAGGGACTAATAAAGAGATTTGTTTCTTTTTGTTTTTCTTTCTCATATATCGCACTCTTCATTTCTCAATGTTTAGAATAGATTCATTATCCTATGTTTATTTCATTTCAACCAAATTAAAATAAAAGTCATAAGGGAGGGTATGAGTGTTATTAGCATAGTTAATTGAGAAGATAATCGTACGGAAATGATTTACAACATTCGTAGTATTATAGGTTGTATTCTTTCTCATCACACTTCTCATTTCCTAATGTTTAGAATAGATTCATTCTCTCATGTTTATTTCATTTAAACCAAATTAAAAGGGAGTCATAAAGGGATGGTAGGAGTATTATATATTCGTGTAATTAATGGAGGACATAATCGTCCAAAAATGATTTACGATTCATACTATGGTAGTAGTATTATATATTGGTGTAATTAACAGAGAACATAATCGTCCAGAAATGATTTACGATTCATACCTTTATAGGTTTATTATATATTATATATACGGAGCCGATCCACATCTACCGGTGGAGAAATAAGGATTTCTTCATCACCCATCTAGCCGTCCACGTGTAATCGTGGATGACCCAGATTTTACTTTTTTTTTTGTATTGAAACTCGTCTAAGCGCCACTCTTGTAGCGGTTAGCATTTTGGCCCAAAACATCCCTCGTGCCCCCTGAGGCCGTTTGAAAATTTCTGACCGCTACACTTTGAAGTGGTCAGGCGCCGCTCCAAATGCCCTAACCGCTACACTTAGTAGCGGTTAGATGGCAAGATGATTTTACTCTTCTTTTTGACTTTTCACTCTCAATCTCTCTCAAAAATATACTTTTGCTAGACCTTGAAATCCACACCCTTAGACTCTGTTCTGCTTCTAGTTATGTTGCTCTACCGATTCTAAAATATTAATCTTTTGTGACAAAAGCAGCTAAAAAGTCATTCTGACGTATGAAATTAGTGCATCCGTTTTGAATGGCATTAAGATGGTTTTCGCTAGCTTTAACGGCATTAAGATGGTTTTCGCTAGCTTTATACCATGTGTAAGTCAAAGGTCCTAAGTTCGATCAGATTGCACGAAGGCAATATGCAATCTGAACTTCCTTAATGTCAATATCTTAAAAGGATTTTATATGTTTTGCTCTACTTCTTGAAGAAAGTCTCATTGTCAACACGTACAAGTTACTTGAAGAAGATGGATAAGTTGAAGAAAGTCTCGCTATCATTGCAAGAATCAAGCCGGAGAACTTGGTTTATATGGATTGCCAACATGATTCTTTCTTTTCTTGTTATCTTCATCTATCTATTATATATATTAATTATACTTGCAAATCTACATTTACCAACCCAAAAATGAAGTATCTTCTAAAGCTTTTGTATTACTTCGTGTGCTCCATTAATGCTTTCCTGAATATTCTATATTTTGTTTAAGAAAAAGTATTACTATATTTACTCCTAATCTGTCCTTAATAAGTAAATTAATCTCTCTTTCCTGATGTTTTGTTTTTATTTTATGTACGGACCACATGATGGTGGGTAGCCCTCTTATTACCTTATCACAAAAATTATAATATCCGAGCTAATGATGTGTGTAATGCTATTAGTAGAAGATCAAGCATGTATTTGTCTACCGATAAATTTCTCTCGCTGAGTCAAAAACTATTGGCTTATTGTTGAAGTATGCGTCGCTTCTACTTTGCCAAAGGTTACGCATATATTGCCAAATATCGTATGATGAGTCAATTTCAATCCTTTCTTTACTTCCATTAGATTAGACATCTGCAATCTTGTCTTGTCTTGATAAGAATTCAGGAGTTCATTTCAGTTTTCATGTAATCCAAAGGCCCACATATGTTGCGTGCTCGGTGGCCAATTCCGTATGTGAACTAAAAGTTGATTGTTTATTAACTTGTGACTCAATAATAGTTATTGACTCAATCCAATATGTAGTAATTTATTTTTGCCAATAAATTAAAGGCTCAACAATAGATATTAAAAAGAAATAAAAAAAAAAACTAAGATGGGAGCCACTTGCAACTGAAATACTGAAGGCGCTGCTTTGACTGCTACATAGCCTATTTATTTCGTTTTTACAACGTATGAATACCCTATTTTTCTATTTACGCTGTTATTAATTTCATTTGTCACTAAAGCTAAATCATAGTCTCTATACGTGGTGGCGTTTGTATAGGCTCACCTTATTCCTATCATGCAAGTACCATAGCCGTGGAAAGTATCTGATCTCATTTTGTACCGATAGTTATATTTGAGTTGTTACACATGAATTTTAGAACACATCAAATCGAGGATCAAAAAGTTTGGAAGTTCATGTCGATCCTCTCGTATATTCTCCGTCAAAACAACCTATCTTCTAGTCCACCATCAAAAAAGGAAGGGAATCACAGAATGGGATATCTTCTGTAGTATGGTCCTTGCCAGCTCTCCAGAAAATAAAGTTTATCATCTAGCAGTTTTTATGGGATCAACTGCCTCTCCACACCAAACTCCGACATTTCAATGTTATCCAATCAGATACATGCCTGCTTTGCCTCAATGCACCGGAAACATTGGACCATCTATTCTTGTCTTGCCCGAAGGTGAGGCCCGTTTGGTTCGGGGGCTCAGCGGGTCTCAAGGTGGATCCCTTAGCATGCCCCTTCCTGGAGTGGCTTATTGCTTGGTTTGAATTGCCAAAACACAAAAGCTCATAGATTAACCCCAAACATTTGCCGTTATAACTACCCTATGGTGTATCTGGACAAATGGAAACCATCTTAGCCTAGTTTTGTTATTAATTGTATCCAAGACTTGAACCTAAATGTAAAGACTACCTTCAACCAAAACACCCATCAACCCACTCGAACTTTCAAAGCTTTACCACAAAATTTTCCATTCACTATTCATAATGACGTTCAACCATGCTCCTACTAAAATAAGAAACCTGTCGAGTTGTTTATAGATGTTTGCTTCAACCCCAAGCAACTAAAAGCTAGAGTTGGGATTTAATGTATAAATCATTTGCAGAAGCGTTGTGGATCTGCTGCCATAACCACTGTTGCTTCAGATCACATGCCAACAATGGCCAAGGGTGTTTTTACTATCGTGCAATGGGCAACAAAAAAAAAGAATTTGTTACATATCAAAATTCTTACTAATTTCATATATCTTCTCTCACAGATGACCGACAATGAGGATATCTCAGATAAGGTGGCGCCGATATTATATGGTATATGTTATATAGTAGCTAATCTATATTATTGCAGTATTGACTGGCTAACAATCTTGCAACTAAAAGAAACCAGATTCTTAGCAGCTTTTGTGTGTTATGCCCGGATTGATGTATATTAAGACTAGGTCAATGAGACTTTGCTGCAATGAGATCTCTTGCTTTTTACCTTTTACTTTTTGTAGTACAAGAACTTTGCTCTATTTTGGTGCCACTATGTATTTATTTCTGTATTTGTACTCAAGTACTTCTAATCATGTATAGCTGTAAAGGCAAGCACAAAACATCTTTTGTAACCCTTTATTATCAATGCAATTCTCCTTAGTATCAAATATATTTAAACTTCGCTTATGTGTACAATAGCATTAAAGCCTATTTTGGTCACAATAATAGACATATATGCATGTGAAGAACGATTGCTAGCATTCCGGTTACAACAAGTCTATAATGAGCAATAAAATAAAGACACATACATGGATGACAGTCCCGTCCAGTAGGCAACACCGTAATAACGCATTGCAAAAACTACAAACACCTCAAAAGCCAACAAAACTATTTGGCCAACAAAGAAGGTACATTCTTTTGTAATGTGGCAGTCAATAAGTCAAATCCATTAGCCTGAAAGAAAACCCAACAACACACAAACTCAAGAATATTCAAACTAAAAAAGCATCAGTGTAACAACGAAGCACCAGCCAGACAAACAGTTTCTTGAGACCTGGTTATTCGTCCATGCCAAGTCAGAAGCCTGAGGTTAAGGCTCAGAGCCCGGGGCCTCACCATCAACCAAGACGCCCCAACCACTGACCAATTATCCCATCGCTGTAAACCACCGACAACTGCTGAATTGTCATCCGAAACATCGACTACTAAAACAAACACCAAAGCTCACCACCGCACATTCCATTGTCTAACGTGAGCATGCTCGATCACCCATCATCCCCACCAGGCACCAACTAGAGCTAGACTAAAGGAATCCTTACATCAACTGCGTTCCACCAATGCAGCGGCATGCACCACGTCGAAACCAACCTTTTTGTAAAGAAGGGGGAATCCACCAGGGGGATTGGAAGGCAACCCGAGTAGATAAACAACCCTTCATCGTATACTCACCTACATTCGCCAACCAATGGCACCACCAGGTTAAACACGCATACCGACCTTTTCGCCATATACTCGTACAACCAACCCCAGACACACCTTTCCAACTCACCTGCACGAGAAAATATTCAGTGGTTGTCTAACACCACGTCATCAGCTTACGCGGTGTTAAACTATCACTTATAATTTGCCAACTAATTGATATTATAAAATATCCAGCTTGATACTAAATCTAATCAAGGTTTACCATGGTTAAAAAACTTAACATTCAAATTTATCAAAATTTTGAAAAGCCCGCCCATCAAATTTCTACCATGTAAGTCTCCATCTATAAGGGCTTTTTTTTTTTTAATGCCCCTCTCTCTGTCTTCAGCTTCATCCTCACGTCTCTCCTCTTTCATCTCTGTCAAAAACCACCGGCCCCGTCTCCGACGAGAATTGCGCTTCTACCATCGACATGGACCACCAACTTCCCTCTTCTTCGTCTTTAATTTTTCTTCTCTTCATTTCTGGCAACAACCATGGAAATAAAGATAAACATGTGTATTATATTCAGTAAATCATGATTGTGTGTTCATAACGACCATGGGAGATGATGGCAGTTGATTCATTGCTCAACTTTATCTTACCTCTTCTTTCAAATCTTTGGTTTTTATGGGCCGGTGGAAGCTCCATTTACAATGCATAGATGCTGAACTCTTGATACAAAAAGTGTTTCGAAAAAGAAAATGAAAAGTGTCGAATCAGATGGAGTGAAAAGTAGAAATTGAATTTTGTCAAAATACAGCAAGTGCGATCTATTCCACAACTCTCACAGTTATGATGAACTTGAACTCAAACAGACATAACTGCTATACCGGAATCAAGAGGTGTTGAGGTGTTTATAACATTTAACCTGTAGAAAAGCACCCTGAACTTGGAATACTACTTTCGGCTTCATACTTACAATTAAGTAATGATTCCACACATTAAGAAGGACCAAACAATTAACTTAAAACAATCTACAACATTTTAGTATACCTTTTGTAATAGAATTACAGAAGTGGCAAGAGTACACAACAACTAAGAAATACAACCAAATCAGATGGATTATTTAGTACAAATGGGGATTCCTATAATCTAAATCAAATTCATAATTTACAAAGCATCTTAAACAGATCTAATAATATGGAATCTTAGCTTTCTTCAAAAGGTGGAAGCAGCTGTCATTACTGGCACCGTGGTGTCTTGAATCAGTGAAAAATTGCAGGTTTGGGTCGTCAATGGATACCTTGAATAGCTATCATTGATGAGATTTTCAAGCAAGAAGATTGCAATGCCAGTGTTTTGAGGGTGGCAAAGAATGGCGTCGGAGAGGTAATTAGAGATCAGTGGCAGATTTAGGGACAAGAAAATTTTGTGTATGTGAGAGAAAGATGAGTGGCGGCTAAGAGGAATCAAACGGTAGGGTTCGTTGATTTTGTTTTTAGGTTTTCTGAGTGAACCAAACCATGGTTATGGTTTACAATCCATTTGGATAGTTGTCCCACTATGTCACAATATTAATTACTTGACAAATTATTAGTGGTAGTCAAGCACCACATAAGCTGATGACGTAGTATTAGACAAGTACTAGATATTTTCTCGCCCTCTACCTGCACATACCGCACTCCAAAACCTGCATAGCTAACATCCTCAACCTCAGGCAACAGATCAACGTCTCGAGCTGCTGTTCACAAGGAAGCCTAACCAAAAATAAGCACACCACAAAAACTAAACGTATCGAAAGCAAATCCTAACCTACCACGCCACCATACACTCGAGGAAACATGCTGCGGTGATGGAGAACAGAACAGAGGGGCTGTGTTGAGAGAGAAGTGTTTTCTTTTTGTTTTGTAGAGACAGATGAGAGAAAAGTGGACTTTTTTCCAGAAAAACATTAAGGCTATGCATGTTATTAACTGTATTTTCTTTTTCTAATTTTGCACACCCCTCTCATGATCCCCTAGTATAATTGATATCTCAAGAATCTTAGACATTAAGGCTTCGTTTGATAATTTTTTTTTTGGTTTTCAGTTTTTAAATTGAAAAAAATTAAAGAGCAGCTTAATTTTTTTTATACAAAATAAGTGGGTATTTGATAACCCAATTTTATTTTGAGTTTTTTTTTTTGTTTGATAACCCAATTTTTATTTTGAGTTTTTTTTTGTTGCGGTTTGCGGTGGCAGTGATGGGGCGTAGTGGTGGTCGACGGTGGTAGTGGCCGACAGTTGCCGGAGGTGGCTGCCGACGATCGGAGGTGGTCGCCAGAGGTGGCTGCCAATGGCGGTTGCTGGTAGTCGTCGGCGGCAACCTCCGGCGACTGTCGGCAAGTCGCCGACGGTGGCCGCCTGAGGTGGCTGCCGGCGGTGGAAGGGTGGTGGTGGTGATCTAAAAAAAAAACAAAAGTGAAAAAGAAAACAGTTTTTGGAGTTTTTTTTCTTCTTCAGTTTAAAAACTGCTTTTTTAATTTGAAGAAGGAAAAAAAATGGTTACCAAACGCGTTTTTTTTTTCAATTTCTAAAACTGGAAAAATAATAAGCGTCAAACAGGGCCTAAGTTCAAGAATTTTAGGCCCACTAATTCTCTTACATTTTCATGTCAATATTTCAACAAATTTGATGCTAATACATATAATGTCAAATGTTTCTTTAATTGACGTGTATATGTTCACGAGTGTGCATACGAATATATAATAGAGCAAACGTTTATACTACCGAATATGAAGAACAAGATTGCTAGAAACACTATGCCCTTATTGATAGGGAGTGATATTTGAGTTTGCTTTTTGTAATTAAGTTCTAAAAGTGTCATTAAAAGTCTTTTATAAAGATACTTATGATATTGTTACTAAAGAAAATAAAGTCAAATGACAAATTAAAGTATGAAACTTTAAATCGGGTTCGTCTGCTAAAGTTGCCAAGAATAGTGACGTCAACATTGGCTGTGTCCATATGTCCTTATAATTATGTGTGTATATATAGATCGACAGCATAATAAATTGATTATGTATGCATCACAATGTCAACATTGTTTCCATAGTAGTTGCAAACCTGCCACCACATTGTGACACTGATGCCATATCACGCCATGTGATGACTCTCATGACTGAGAGACGTTAACAATCTAGTAAATATATGTATAATTTATATAGACTTTTTCATTATTTATTCAAGAAAGATGCTATATTCTTCGAGTTCATACAAGGTGGGTCACAATTATTACTCAATAGAAATTCAACAAAATCTCGAAATAATGATATATTTTTTTACTCATTCAAAACGCGTTGCAGAACTATTTACATGAGAGTTGATATTCTCAACTCCATTAGTAGTACTTCTATAGTGTGCTGATTCTCCATACTATGAGCAAAAGGAAAATGAAAGATTACGATTAAAGCAGCCCAAGCGAGACTTATTATATATGTGTGAATTCCGTCACTTATCTTTATTAATATAGAGCACGTGCGTTGCACGTGGATATAGTTGAGAATAATATTTGAGGTAATATTATTATTTTTTTGAGATCAAAATAATATAATTCAATTATGTTCTTATTTCTTTTGTGACTCGTTTAAGAAGAAATATATATTTGATATTCGCAATTGTAATCAGTTTAATGTTTGGAAATATTCTTTGTGGACTTCTAGATTGATTTTTTTATGGTACTGTTGAAAATAAAAGCAAATGGAGAAATTAAAAGAATGAATCTACGTATTTATTTTTGTAATCTGTTAAATTAATTTATGGTAAAATTTATAATTTTCAACACCATATGCTTTGCATTTCATCAATAAAAAATACGTGCAATAACCGAACATATTTTCAGTTTAAATTGGCACCATATTTAAGCCTTATTTTTTTAATGACTTTATTTATTTTCTGACTTTGTTTATTTGTAATTAACGCACCAAAAATTCGAGCCGTTTCAATTACACTTAATCACGTGGCCTTGAGATACAGTCCTACATCGAAAAAATAATAATTAATGAATTAAATATAAGCTTTTTGTGACTCTTCCCTCATTGCCAGTTGATTTCGAATTGGATTCTTTCACATGACGTCATAGCAGGTCGAACTAAATCTAATAGACATTTTAACTTTAAAATTCCCCTTCATGCAATTTAGTTAATTCATATTGAGATGCAGTTTCACATTAACAAATAGTAACAATGAGGAAGATAGAAAAAGAAAGACTTACGTCTCTCCTCACTCGAGATCGGATATTTGTCCCTATTGAAAAAGATGACCCACTTTTACTTTTTTGAGTTTTACATATCTTATTACCGACTACCATATTACACAAAATGGGCATCTGGTTTAAATATAACAGACAATTCAATTAAAAGCTTGCGACCATGCAATTTATCTAATTCATACTGAGACAAAGTTTCACATTAACAAATGGTAACATTGAGGAAGAAAGAAAGAAAATGGCTCACGTCTCTCTCACTTGGATCGAGGATTTGTCTATGTTAAAATGATCGCACACCTTTTACTTTCTCGAGTTTCACATATCTTCACCAACTACCATATTAGTAAAGTGGATTAAGATCCTCTATTACACAACAAAAGTGTTGTACAACATTTACCGATATAGAATGGTCACTAAAATTTATAATGACATTTTTTGTCGCTAAAAAATATTTAGAAGTATTTTTTTTGAATAACAATTGTACTCAGAAGAGGATCCTGATCCTACTAAAGTAGACGCCTGGACAAACTTTTGTCAGGTATGAGAAGGACTATTAACAATGAATATGTAATTATTCACACACTTGAATAATTTTTAAGGCTAATCCCAAAACTGTACCCTCAACTTTATTCCCAGTACAACTTTAATACTCAACTTTGAAGATGCGCCAAAGTACCTCAGCTTGAAAAAATGTCAGTACCTCGGCTAACGGATTATGGATGCCATTAAAAAGTCCAAGGGGCAAGACCGTCATTATGAAAAAATATTATAAATCAGTTCAGTGAACTGCTCTCTCTTATCTCTCTCTAACTCCTTCCTCTCTTCTCTTTCTTCACACACACACACACAAAATACCAGAATACCCAGTTATAATAGCACCCCCCCCCCCCCCCAAAAAAAAAAACTAGAGGAATAACTGAATAATTGAAACCAAGACACTGAGATAAAATAACGTGGAGTAACTAGATGAAAAAAAGTTTGCCTCCGATCGGAGAACGGTGAGCCTCCCGACCTCTAATTGGAGC
The DNA here is from genome assembly GCA_033070095.1 of Escallonia herrerae. Lineage (NCBI taxonomy): Eukaryota > Viridiplantae > Streptophyta > Magnoliopsida > Escalloniales > Escalloniaceae > Escallonia > Escallonia herrerae. The sequence goes on along the minus strand of JAVXUP010003394.1, from coordinate 7,817 downwards.
TTTTATCGACAATGCTACCAGAGATGGAGGTTTCACCATCGAAATTGTCGCCACCTCCCTCAATCTTCCTCCTAGGGCTCCCCTACGAAGACGAGCCACGTGGCCCCAGTTTGGAGAAACATAGGGTGAAGATGGTGTGGAGCGATTGAAATTTCGGTCGGATTTGATCACAGCGGTGCTAGTAATGGAGGCACCGTCTTTGTAACCCGAATCGTGGTTTGCTTCATTGTTGTTGAGGTGTTTGGGGGTTTTGGTTTTACAGCGATGATGTGCATCATCATTTTGGCCGTCGTCATTGTTAGAGTGGATGATGAAGGTTGAGTACTGGACGGGTCTGGTTGAGGCACGATCGTTTCGACGGGAGGTGGCGGAGAAGCCCAATTGTTTGGTGGTACTAACTGTGTAACTGTGTGAGAGAGAAGGGATAGATGGTGGTGGAGAAGGTTAATGGGCCATTTTTGAGCTAGGAACTAAACTACCATCGCGATCGTTGATTCTATCCAAATTATATCGTTCTTTGTGTCCACTTCTATGTTTTATAGATTTCCATTCACTTCTATGTTTTGTCAAATGGAATTTTTTCCATTTGAAAAATCTCATCTTGGCTTTCAGCTTTTCAGTTCAATTTGTAAATACTGGGAAGGAGAAGATGGGTCTGCGTGTGCGCGCGCGCGCACGCGCGTGTGTGTGAGAGAGAGTACTTCAGTTTGATAATTAATTTATATTGGAAATGTAAAAAAGACGGCCCACGTGGTCACATGGACAAACTTTAATGTCTTTTTTTTTTTCAAAATGATAGTCCTACCCTTCTGACTTTTTTTAATGGCATATGTCGTCCTTCAGCCAAAGTACTGATTTGTAAGTTTTTTAAAAGTGAGGTACTTCTTTGGCGCACCTTCAAAGTTGGGTACCAAAGTTGTACTGAATGTAAAGTTGAGGGTACAATTTTGAAATTAACCCTAATTTTTAGAGGGAAAAGATATGATTCTATACAATCATCCTTGAAAACATAATACATGCGTTCATGTTAAATATTGTATGTGGTAATAGAAATATAGTACCTGCATTCATGTTAAATACATCTGTCTCACATAATTTAATCAACTCTTTTTTGCACGCATATTAAGTATTTAAATGATATATTGTGTGTTTTAAATTTTACCCTTTTATAGAAGATGGGAAGAAAGTGGGTCAGGAGAGAGAAAATATATTAGTGTGGAGTGTTAAATGTGGAGAGACAAATGAATAAAAAAAGGTGTAAGAAAGTAGGCCAAGGGAGAGAAAGTGAGTTGATGGATATTTAAATGTGGAGAGAAAAATAAAATAAAAAAGTGTAAAAAATAAATATGTAAAAGTACCTTCAGAATCTTTCTTAATTTAGAAATGAGCAATTTTTGAGTGACAGCTCAAAAAGGAAAGTTGATCAAATTATGTTGGCGGAAAGAGTATCTACCAATAGAAATTTTCTTGTAGCCACGAAAAAAGGATCAAAAGTCATCCCCAACGTAAATAAAATGGACAGGATTATAAGTACTAATTGCAGTTGTTATTTTTGATATCGTCAGACAAAATCATATTTCAGTTTTGTAGATTCAAGTTTAGCAGAGCCTTAGTTAAGAAAAAATCGGAGGAAAAAAAGAACCCAAGTTATGTTATTATATTGTAGTTCTAAAAATTTATTGTTCTCCTTCTTCCACCCTCCCCCTAACCCTACCCTACCCCACCCCACCCCACACACAATGCCCCGTCGTATCCTTGTTGTTTAGATCAAACTCACCCTATCTAGCCTGATTCATTATCGAAGGTGTTTCAAACGGCCGAGCAAGCTAGTTGCTGTTGGTAGTTAGTAATATTTAAGGTGGTTGCGTGCGATGGCCATCGTAGATGACTGTTAATGGAGGTGGCTGGTGATTGCCGATATTAACTACCGGTGCCGGCGATAACTACAAACAATAACTGTGAAGGTTGTTGTAGGAGGTGGCTGCTCTTGGTACTGGCTAGCTTATGTGTGTACAAGAGAGAAAATGAGAAGAAATTATAGTAAAAAAAAAACATATTTGGGTTAAGTTGGGAATGAAAAAAGTCCATGGATGCCTAAGGGCCCGTACGCTTACGAGATTTTTTTTCTGTATTCTATATTCTGTTTTTGGTTTCCAAAATTTAGTATTCAGTTCTAAAATCGGATCGTGTACTTTTACTTTTTTCCGTATCTACTTTTTCAAAATTTTCTGTACGTTTATCATTTTCATTTTCGTTTTTACCAACTCTTTTCTGAATCAATTCATTAATAGACCCCACTATTTTCATTTCTAGGAAGAACCAGTGAAATGGGTGATCTAGTTTGGTGAGTGTTTGTTGAAACAGGGTGGTAGATATGAGGGAGAAGATGTGGTGTTCTGATTAGGAGAATACAGTTCGAGGAAAAAGATGAAAACACCCTTTGGATGTTTTCAGCTTTTTGACACTATTTGAAAATTTTATCCAAAACGGAACCTAAAACACGTAAACATACACGAAAAAAGGCATCTTTTTCATCATTATTACAAAAATGAAAACTGAAAAACATAAACGTACAGCCTGTAATTGAGCCGCATCTCCATTTCTCCCCGCCTTATTTGCCTCCACTCCATTTAAGGCCTCCCCAAGTAAGCTCCACGTGGGGAGGGACTAGGCAGCAGTCTTATAAAATACTAACTTTTCCCTTTATAACCTTTCTCAAAAAGTTCTGGACAAAATCTTATTTTGCCATATTTAGGCCCCGTTTGACAGGACTTTTTTTTTCATTTTTTTTCAGTTTTAGAAAATGAAAAAAATAAACGCGTTTGGTTTTTTTTTTTTTTCTTCAGTTTAAAAAATCAGTTTTTAAAATGAAGAAGAAAAGAAAAACTCCGAAAATGAGTTTTTTTTAGACCACCACCACCCTCCCACCATCAGCGGTCGGCGACAACTTCCGGGGACCACCGCCGGCTACTGCTGGGGGCCACCTCCAGCGAACACCGCCGGCGGTTATCAAACGCCCACTTGTTATCAAGCATCCACTTGTTTTTGTAAAAAAAAACACCCAATTGTTTTTGTAAAACTGGGTTATCAAACACAAAAAAAAATTTAAAATAAAAACTGGGTTATCAAACACCTACTTATTTTTGTAAAAAAATAAACTGCTCTTAAATTTTTTTTTAAAAACTGAAAACAAAAAAAAAATTGTTGTCAATCAGAGCCTTATACTTTCAGTTTGGAATTGTCATAAAGACATTTAAGAAAGAGTTAGGAAATGATGAGAGAAAGATGCCTCTTGCCGTAAAAAAGTTCCTCCGTGGGGTGTTCCCACAAGTCAACACTTTAGTAGTGACATACGGCTATTAGAATTATTAAGAGCATATTTGAATGGTGTAGATAGTATTGTACGAAGAAGTGGTGTTCATAATTATGGTTGTAGCGATGGGGGGCGACACAACGGTCAACGACGGTCATGACAGTGATTATAATGTGGTGGATATTTAGATATTTTCACGGACATGGATGTGGTGATGACGACTATAGTGTGGTGGAGGTGTTCTTGTGGTGGTGGTAGTGACTAGGTCGTGATAATTGTAATGATAGTAGTAAAAAGAAATAATAATTATGATAGTGATTGTAGCACTGTGGGGACAGTGCAACCTGTAAATCATTTGAAGCGGCATTATAGTGAAAAGTATTAGTTCTAGTGTGATGGTCATTGTTATTTTTATAACGTAGTAATAATAATTGTGCCAACGTGCCATAAATGGAAATACAACCAAAATTGCACAGAATAACTCGCAAGTTGTTTTTTTGTGGAAAGAAATTAGCTATTTATGAATAAGATCCGCATAATTGAGGCGTCACTTGACTTTTCAGTCAGATGATGTCATATAACGTAAGGAGTAGAAACAAACGCACAGATCCACCGAGAGGAGAAGCTGAAGTTAGGCGAAGGGGGTTGGGGGGTGTCGACACTCCCTCTCTCCCTTCGCCTAACAAAATGTGGCGACTGCGTAGTACCCTCCCCCCATCACCCCCCCCCCCCCTCAACAATGTCGACATATTTCTCATTTCTCCCAAACCCACGTCTTTACTTCTCCTACTCATCACTGCTCTCTCTCTCTCTCTCTCTCTCTCTCCCTCATCCCTCTCTATATCATCCAATCCATGCCACCGAGTGTCACATTTGGCGGTGAAGCTAATACCTACTATATATGCATAGAGATTCGTGTTGAACTGCCCTTCGTCTTTACATAAAAAAAACCATCCAGGAGTTGCCATTAATTCACGCCCATGTCCTTCATTGAGGTTCGCCCTTCCCTCCTCCCCCCCCCCCCCCCTCTCTGTTTTTCTTTATGGTATTTCTGCTGCATTCCCTTTTTTATGAAAGTGTGATTCTTGAGTTGGTTTTTTTTTTTTGGGTCTTAGGATCAATTGCCGTTGCTTTTCCTGGACCGGATTGGTGTAAAGATTCGCGGTATATCAGGTGAATTCCGATACCCTCTTTTCTGAATTTCATGTAACTGAGGAAGATGGGATGTTAAATCGGGTTTGGATGTGGCCGTTTTTAGTTTCCCGTTCTTTTGCATGGACAGTTGCGGCTTAATTGATGTTAATTCTTGTGTTTTCATGTCCAGATTCTTGAATCGAGTTCTTTTCTTAAGCCCCTCTATGTTTTTTGAGGGAGGGCAGCTTCGAAATGGAAGACGTTTTTATCGCATTTTCTCTGGAACCAAGAGAAGCATGTTCCATTGTATCACTATTTCCTGTCAGTGAATCTCTTTTTGGCGCGAATTCCAACTTGGGTTTCTATGCTTGTTATAATTCGGGGATGATGGTGGGGTGGGTGGGGGGAGGGGTGGGGTGGGCTTGGGGGATCCTCTTAAGAGCTTTTCTATGGTCCCTCCATTCAGTCTCTCAAATTAGTGGGCGGAGCTACTGGGAAAAAGGAGTACATCTTGAGGGTCCTTCACTAGAGTTTGTTTTTTTTCTGTGTGCGTGTGTAATTGTAATGGTAGTTCCCTTAATTCATATAGTTTCACTTCATTGCTCAGCAAACAAGTCCTATGCACTCTTTATAACTCTCATCAAGCCATTAACAGGATGATTACTTTGTGATGAGTTCTAAATTTCCACATTCGTTGATTTGGGGTGTTCAAAAAGACTCCATCTTGCAGAATTTTTCTGAATCCATGGCCACCACCACTTGTGGTGGTGACGGTGCGGACTTAGAAGCCTGCCGAGATGACAAGCTAGCTCTCATTATCAAGATGGTAGCTATTGCGTCCATCCTTATCGCAGGAGTATTAGGTGTTGCCATCCCACTGTTTGGAAAGAAACGTCGGTTCCTTCGCACGGATTCCAACGTGTTCTTTGCTGCAAAAGCCTTTGCTGCCGGTGTGATCCTCGCCACCGGCTTTGTGCACATGTTGCCGGATGCCACATCGGCCCTTACTGACACGTGTCTACCTACATACCCTTGGTCCAAGTTCCCCTTCGCTGGGTTTATAGCTATGATGGCCGCTTTAGCCACCTTGCTTGTTGACTTTATTGGCACTCAGTACTATGAGAAGAAGCAAGAGACGCAGAATCAAACTGTTCGGATTGACTCTGTTGACGTGGAGTCCGAGTCGGGTATTGTCCCGGTGGAGGTGAAAGAGAGGGATGGGAAGGTTTTTGGAGAAGAGGAAGGAGGCGCAATGCACATCGTGGGGATGCATGCGCATGCAGCACATCATAGACACAACCACCCGCCTGGGCAGGAGGCATGCGGGCATGTAAGGGACCATTCGCACGAACACTCTCACTCTCACTCGCACTCGCACTCGCATGGGTTTGGTGGCGGAGACGAGGAGGGTAGTGTGAGGCACATTGTTGTTTCACAGGTACAACTGTGTTTTGCTTTTGTGTATTATGCACTTAACATGCGTTTGAAGATACCTTTTGGTGTTTTGGTTTTCTTATTCTAATTATTCTGCTTGCAATGCCATTGCCATTGTCATTGCCATTGGATTGCCATCGCCATGCCCTTTGCTTATTGGACAGCATAGCACTTTTGCTCTTTAGTTGAAGCTTGCATATTGTTCTTACAAAAGCAGCTAAATGTATAGACAATCAAAATTGCTACATTTTCTAGAAAAAGACATTGAGAGAGTTTGATCTTAGAGTTCACTGACATAAGTTCTAACGAAGTGATGATAGAAACCCTCTTTCGCGGTGGGAATTTGGAGTGTGTATCCTGTTTAATGCACTAATGCATCCATTACTAATTTCAGTGGCAGTTGACTACACCTCCATAACCGAAAAAATTCTGATTTCCCTGATCGTGGGTTAAGGAAAATTAGCCATTTGCATAGTTTGTGTTTGTGCAACAAATTCGAGATTGGTTGAAGTATCTTAGGGACAACTGATACTTTCTTGCAGTACCTCATCGGGCTTGAAGTACCGCTATTGATTTGCTAAGTTGTTATAATTCCATCAAGTTGTTATGGTTGTGAGTTGGTTTTTTAGGTGAAAAAGAAATTTTTTTTGGTGGCCATTAGAGCTATATATTTTCACGGCAAAGTTATCTAGCAATGTATTTTACGGTCGTAATTGCTTGATGCATAGTGAATGAAAATGCCTCCTTATATGTTCTTCTTTTGCAGGTTTTGGAACTTGGCATTGTGTCTCACTCAATTATAATTGGGATTTCATTAGGGGTTTCACACAGTCCATGTACAATACGACCCTTGATTGCGGCGCTATCATTCCATCAGTTTTTTGAAGGTTTTGCGCTTGGAGGCTGCATTTCTCAGGCTCAATTTAAGACCCTCCACTCCACACTTATGGCGAGCTTCTTTGCTGTTACCACGCCAGTTGGGATTGCCATTGGGATTGCCATTTCTTCATTTTACAACGCGAATAGCCCTAGGGCACTGGTTATCGAAGGCGTCTTTGATTCTATATCTGCTGGAATTCTGGTCTACATGGCTTTAGTGGACCTTATTGCTGCTGATTTCTTGAGTAAGAGAATGAGCTGCAATGTAAGGCTCCAAGTTGTATCTTATTTCACACTATTCCTTGGGGCTGGGTTGATGTCTTCTCTTGCAATATGGGCTTGACTGCGCTTAGATGAAAGTAATGCTCTTCATTTTTTTGTTCGATTTATTTTCCCCCTTGTCTGTTGTATCTAAGGGGAGGTGGATAAAGGAAGGAGGATCAGCGAATGCAATGCTATAATTTTTAGCCCATGCTTGCTGAGAGATTTTCTTTAAACTTCTGGTACCTTCTTTGCAGCAATTGTAACATTTAGCCGTTTCTTTGGCCAAAACCTGTGACATGGACATGAAACGAGTGTCCAAACGTTTATAATCCCCTCTTACTCTCTATGTTCCTTCTTTCATGGTGTTTGGATACGAGTGTAGGTGAAGGGGTTGGCCATAGCATAAATCTCAAATGGATGAAGGGGCAAAACTAAAACCAACATATTTCTGACTCCTGAGAAGCATCGTGTTGTCCGCCTCTTCAAGGAAAAATGGAACTGATCAAAGGAAAAAAGAGAACATACGCCATAACATCATACGGAGTATATTACTTCCTCGCTTTTCCTTTTTGGATTAGTAAATATATTTGGATGGCTGCATCTGGCGCGCCAAATAACAGTTTCGGATAGGATAAATTAATCATATCTGGCTTCTGGCCACACATTTAAGGGACGGATAACATTTTCAACGAGTTGGCGTTATCCCATTGGGGGGTTGGTATTACTTTTTTTTGGATTAAAAGTGACTAGCCAACAAAGAATACGAGCACCGCAAAACCCACCGCCAGCGCAA